>VJMH01005338.1:0-28703 GCA_009835185.1 Aphanomyces stellatus | reverse complement strand
ACGGGTGCATCCAAATCCGCCCCACTCAAATACTCGAGCGAATCTTTCGGGTATGAAAAGGTGGCGCAGGCTTGGTTGCCGTAGAGAAAACACTCAAACATGTAGAGCGCATGCAGCGGACGGGTCGCAGGGACCATGTGGCCGGCGCCCTTGATGGTTGTAAACGTCAAATTCGTGTACTGTTCAGTGTACCCCGCGAGTTGTTTGTCGGGGCCAAACCAGGCCTTCCATGGGTCGACAACCGTCAAATTGAGACCCTTTTTCGTGATCCAGCGCTGGGTCCCGATAAAGTTGACAACCGTGTCGGCATCGCCCGAATAAATCAGCGCTTTCAAACCAGCCTTGAGAATGGTCGGGTATTTCTGCAGCGACGATGGCGAGTCAGTGTATCGGATGTCGTTGGAGCAGTCGATCCAATTGACATGCCCGCCAGTGACATGGATGGCTTGCTGGACAACGTCCAAGTTCAAATACGCTTCGGTGAACTGGTCGGCGCAAGGCGTGATCTACAACCAATCCCGTGAGATCGAGAAACGAGTCACCATCATGCCATCATACCACGCCACGGTGGGTGTTGGGGCGAATGTTGTAATTGGGCAATTTGCCAGCTTGGCCGTTTTCAAGCAAGCAGACGTCGCCGTAGATGTAATACGGGTTCAAACTGTCGGTGCTAGCAGCAGCTTCGGCGGTCGCAAGTGCTGATTTGCAAGCGTCGGTGCAGTTTTGACCACCGTGGTTGCATGCAATCAGAGTTGATTCGGGGCAGTTGGTTTGGACCGCGGTGTAGCTCTCGATCGAGACCATCCCGTGCGAGTACAAGTAATCCATGTCGGCCGTCGCTACAACACGCATCAACATCCGCAATTAACGATATTGTCCAACAATACCTTCGGCGCGGGTGTCTGTGTATGGATTCCCAATGGCAAACCCGGCAAAGTTGACGTGTGCCAGTGGCTTGGTCACCAAATTGTAAGCCAAATACGGCACGTAAATACCCGCGTAGCTTTCGCCCGTGACGTAGAACGGGCGGTTGTTGTACGTGGGGTACTTGGCGTAAAACTGGGCGAGAAATTCGTACACACGGGCCATGGTAAAGTCGTCGTTGTACTCGGACGTGTTGAGCAGTGGCTGGCTAAAGCCAACGCCAGCGGGCGACTCCAAAAACACGACGTTGGCCTTGCGGTTCCATGCATATGGATTGCGCTTGACAGTCAAGTCGCTGTTGACGACAAATGGCCCTAGCTCCGTGAAGAAGCCACCAAGGGACGAGCAGCCAGGGCCACCATTGAGCCACAGGACCAGTGGATCGGTCGATGGGTTGGATTCAGACTCAACCAGCCAGTAAAACATCTTTTGGCCATTGCTCGGCAACGCAAGGTGGCCAGCATATTGGTCAAAGTTGATCGGGTTTGGGTCGTTGTAGTTGGGGATGGACGTGACCTTGTGCGGGTTGTCGACAACGTCGGCATGCGTGGCAAAGACACCAGCTGCGGCGAGGACGAGCGTTTGGAACGTGCGCATGGTTGAATGCCAATTCAAAAGTGAATGACCCAAGAGTCGCTGCCGAGGGAACTGACGAAGGCTTTTTTTGAAAGGGGGCGTTCTTCCTTTCAACGTCGGAAGATACACCCAATACAAGATATGTGATGAACCTTTTGGAGTTTTGAGCATCAATTCGCTATGGTACAAAATAAGTCGTCGTTCGGAATACAAGGTCAATGTTTCATCGGTGTCGTTGGATTGGGGGTCGTCGTTTCGAGAGCCTTGCAAGATTCAAATGTATTTCTTAATGGGATGGTAACAGCTCAAAATATTGGAAGTGGAAACTATATTCCATTTAAGGCAGATAGCCATTGTGTCCATCATCAGAACCACGACCAGAGTACACGACACGCAGGGTTCGATATTTCCAGATCCAAAAGATCGTCTTCAAAAAGACCGAGGGAAAATCTCTGCAGCCACGTAAAATCGAATGCAAGAAGTGAAAGGAAGAGGAATTTGGACTAGACAACAGCCGAATAAAGCGATGGACTCCATTGTGAGCCTTATATCCCTCTAGTGCCACATATTGTCTTTTCGACCGAAATGCGACCTTTGTTGGCGATTGATGAATCGACTCGTCCATCGACTGAGCGTTCATTTCACATGGTCGACAGTCGGTAAAAGTAAGACGAAAAAAGCGTGGACATTTTCCCGTCCTCCCATTGGACAGAAAATTTCCATTCTGTGATTTGATTGGTCGCGATTCACGGGGCGATTCGTTCGGGCGATTCGATTGGGTCAGAGACTCATATTTCCAATCGAAAGGACAATATATCAAGAAAGTACTTTGGGACTTGTATGGGTGCATCGACGAATGCAATGTTGTAATTATTCGCTGGAATCAACTTCAACGTGGCAAAAGCAGCTTGGCGAAAGGCTGGCTGAAGCACTGTGGGGCATCCGTGGAGGTACTCAAAACAGCCAATCAAAGCTGCCAACCTCGTTGCATCACAAATCAGTCACAGTCAACTTCAACAAGAGTGACCAAGTGGTGGGACGAATTGAGTATACATGTGTGTCTTTCTTCGTTGACCTTCGATTGCCTGCGCCACTCATTCGTTGAAGGCAACCAAAATAATTTCACAATGATGAAATGTCAATTAAATTCCAGGACAAGTGCACTAGCCATGCGGCGCTCAGGATGCAAAATGCTGTGCCAATTATGTGAGCTACAAGCCGAGTCACGTCAACTCGACGTGGCTCTTCCATGGTGTTTGCGTGGAAATCACCGAGAATCAACCATCTCGCTTCCATCCAAAAGGAGTATGCTGTCGACACGCGTCCAGGCGCTGCATAACCAAGTTTATTGTTAGCCGTTCTCTACAAACCGGCCAGCGCCACTACCCCGAGTAAGGCGTTCAACAAGGCGTCTTATGCCACACGCAGCATGAGCCTTCAAAGAGGCTTTCGTTCATTCTTCCCATGCAATCACGAGAGCCACTTCATATCATGTCAGTCCAATGTCCAAAGTCTGCCTTTCGAGCCACCACCACGACGACGTGCAGACAATACTATTTTGGTCTGTATTATATAAATTCAACTCGAGTCGACTCTTTACTCGTCGTCGTCGACGGGTTCGAGTTCGTAGCCGTACGCGGCGGCCATTTCATCGACGGTCGTCGGCGTGTTGTCCTTCAAGCCCTTGAACATTTCCGTTTCCTTGCACAGCGGGCCAAACACCTTGACGCAAATCTCATGCGCGTGGACGTAGGCTTCGTTGGCCTTGGAGATATCGCCGTTGCTGATTTGGGCTTGGGCGATCGAGTTGTAGAGGGAGACCTTTTCCGAGTGCGGGAACGGCACGACGTAGTTGAGTGCGTCGATCAAGCGGTACAAGATCGTCAACGCTTGCTCTTCCGACATGCTAATATCGACAACCGAGTCGTCCGTGACCGCTTCCATCGCGGTGTAAAAGATGTGATGGTACGCATGCAAGAGCGAGTCGTTGATCGCCTTGTCCAATTGTTCAAAGTTTTCCACGTCCAAGTCAGTCATCAACGTCGTTTCTTCCATTTCGGCGGCCGCGATGGCGTCGGCATCCCAGACGTTGGCGCACGTCGCGCACGCAAACACGTCCTTGGTTGGGTGGACAATACCGGCACAGCCAGCGACCTTGCACTTGAAGGCGCGGGTCTTGTCGGCAGCGGCGCCCGTGCACACAGCACACGCACACACTTGGCCTTCTTGGGCCAACACTTCTTGGCGTTCAGCCACGCACATGTAGTGGGTGTTGAAGAAATCGACCGTGATGTCTTCGCCGACAGCAATGTCTTGGATCGCAGTGACCCAAATCGCATTGCCGTTGTCGGTGAAGCTCGCGTTAGGCGTGCAGCTGTGCTTGAGCTTGGAAACATACAAAAACAAACCCGAGCCACCAATGTCGTCCAAAGGAATGCAGTACTTGTTGAGGACACCAATCAATTGGGCAACTTGGTCGTCGTTCAAAGCAGCGGGGATGACACCAGCATGGGCCTCACGGAGGGCCTTGGCCGCTTCCAAGCTAGCAGCGACATCGTCGGCAATGACGTCCATGGATTGGAACGGGGCAAGCGCGGCAGCGTCGGCGTCGATCAAGTGGAAGCACTTGAACAAGTTCTTGCGAACATCGACCATCGCCAACGCTTCCAAGGGCTCGCACGCTTCCATCAACGCGTCAAAGTTGTCCTTGACGTATTGGGACACTTGTTCAAGGTCTTCTTCGTCAAGTTCTTCCTTTTCTTCTTCTTCGTCGACGGCGGCACACCCGCCGCATTCTTCATCGTCGCAGTTCTCCTCATGGAAGCCTTCTTCGGGCTCGACACCACCGGCAGACGCAACGGTGGCCGACTCAGCAAAGATGACTTGGCCGGCCGACAAGGCCGCGGTAGCAGTGATGGCCTTGGTCAAATCTTGCGAGACAGGGGCGTCAACAAAGGCAGCAGCTTCGAATTCCATGATGCGATGAGTTGAGCGAACGGAAAATGACCGACGGATGCCAGCAACACGAGAAATGTATCCACAGCCAACCGCTGTTGTCGCAGGGCATCCATGGGTGGCTGGGTTTCGAACCCGCCCATTCGGGTTTTTCACCCGCCCATCTGAGCTTACAAAGGAGGAAAAGCCGGGAGAAAAGCAGCCGCCCACGGTGGCAGAGGCTGTGGTTGTGTCTGCACAGGGATTGTTGAAGCTTCTCAAGTGGGTGCTGCTGGGATGCCTGGGAAGTGGCGCAACGGGGAGGACAAAGCATACAAAGATCAAGTCTCTCGTGTACATTGGTCTCCATATGAGTTTATTCGTCATTGATGCATTTGTCACAACGACGACACGAATCTCCGGGTTAGAATGATGGTTGTTTTCCAGACATCGGAATCATAAGACATTGTTTGATTCCACAAATGACATTATCCGGATTCATCCGGTACGACAAGCATTTGGATACGCAGGATGTGATGCATGTGGTCGTCGGGATAGCCACGTCGCAGCTTCCAAGCTTCACTTTTCTTCAACGGGTGGCAGCACCTGGCGCCAAAACGACTGGAGCTGAAAGCCGGTGATACAGTAAAAACGCCCCCGAAAGCTCGCTTTCACACCGTCGACCTTCTCGCACGCGGAAGAGAAGCCATGGGCCCGATCTCTGGAAGGCGTCACCGGATTCATTGGCGCGGTGGCGCCGTTGTATGATATGGTGGCGCAGATGCAATTTGTTTGATGAGACGACTTGTGCGTTGAGGACACGAAAAAGATGGAGTCCACGAACGGCTGCTGATGATGTCTCGTGGTGGGTTCGTGGTGCAAAGATCGCTGTTTTGGGCGATGGAGCGTGGACATCAGTCATTTGATTGGTTGGTTGTTTAAAATCTCAAATTACATAACCAATCAACGGGGTGAATGTGGAAACATGCAGTTTGATTGGTGGGAATTTGACAACCATCGCAAAATTGATGCTTTTGAAAAGGGTGGTTCTGCGAGGTGTGGACCTACCTATCGAGTTTCACAGGGAATCTTTGCTTGGTACTTTACATACGAGGAACCAAATCATTTTATATTATGTTGTTGTATGACAAATAAATATTGGTATTAAATAAAAAGCTAAATTTTGTATAAATTGGTTTTACAAATTATTCTTTGCATATATTTTGTATTTATACGTCATAGCATGAAATCAAGATTCAAAGGTCCTGTCACAAAAGATTTTTCGACGGAACTCATTTTGAACTGGAGCGCGATGACCCTCCCCACGGATGCCTTGGCGGTGCCGGAAGCGCCGATCTCGCATGACTTGAGCGCGCCGCTGGTTGCGACGGAAGATCTCATCACAGGACAAGTGATCTTCTTTGAGAGCGCACTCGTTGCGTCCACGGGCGGCGCCATCGTGGAGGGAGAGCACGAAGACGAATGCCATGACGAAGAATGCCAAGGGTGCCTCGAGATCGCCGACCTCGACGTCGATGAGCAAGGCCACGTGCGTGCTTTCTCACCCTTCTCCTCTTCCTCATCTCTCTCATGCTAGGTGAGTCCCATCGTTCTCGGGGAATACGACGCGCTCATGGAGTACTGCAACTCGACCGATCCGTTGGTTGCTGTCGACATCCGCAAGCACTTGTTCAAATGCTTCCACATGTACGAGCTGGATCCATCGAGTCTCGATCAGCTTCTCTCGCTCGACTCGCTCTTCGGCACGGAAATGTACTTGGACGCGGCCGTGGGACTCCGCGACGTCCACCCCGCCGTGATTCCGTCTGGCCTTTCCGACGACGACGTCGCTCATCTCATCGGCGTGATCCACAAATGCAGTATTCCACTCGACGAGGTATCGTCCGTCACGCTCGTTTCCTTGTCTCTCATGGGTCTAGATTGACGGCACAGGGCTCTTCCTCTATGTGTCTCAACTTCAACACAGCTGTATCCCGAACGCGTGCTTTACCGACTCGGAAGACGCGCTGTGGGTGACTGCGATCCGCCCCATCGCCGCCGGGGAAGTCGTGACCGTCGATTTCTTCAACTTGCATTACCAGCCGACCTCGGACCGCCGCGAAACGCTTCGAGGCGCGCACTACACGTGCACTTGCGTCCTCTGCCAAGACGTTGTGCCCGACAAAACCCGTACGTGTTGCCCGCATTTTCCCCAAAAAAAGTTGCGCGAGCGTTTGTCAAACAATCTGTAGGGGCGTTCAAGTGCACATCGTGCCACGGCGGCATCGTGCACCCGACCGGCGACACCAAGTTTGCGTGCGTCACGTGCCATGCCACATGGGGCAACGATTTGATCGATGCGGCAGTCGCGGACGAAGTGCGCTTGCTGAATGAATTGGAAGTGTTTTCCGGCGCGGAACTTGAAGGCGTAATGGCAGCGTCCTCGTTGCACCGGTTCCACCACATCTTCTACGCAACGTACTCGAATTTGATGCAAGAACACATTGACGAGACGATGACGCCGGAAGAAGCGTTGGTGGTGCGTGTGTTGTGTTGTTGTTTCCACATGGTCTAAACAAGACGTAGGCGTACGAAGGGCTCTTGACGAGTCTGAATTACGTCGTCGAGTACCCCCACGCCCAAAAGATTCAATTTCTCAACATCATGGCCCAAACGTGCATTGGATTGGGCAACATTTCACAAGCAACGTCGCTCTACGAACGTGCGTACGCGCTCAGCTGCCAAGTGTTTGGGGCTACGTGCGGCGAAACGCAGCTCTTTTTGCAGTTGGTCGAAGAAACCCCCACGAGTGTCGAAGCCATGGCTGCCATCTATGGCTTTGACGAGGATGACGATGAATACGATGATGACGATGACATGACGGAAGACGAAGAAGTCCCCGAAGGCGACGACGACTAGGTGCCCCACACATTGGTGGATACTATTTTGCAAGTTGGACCGTGATCGACTCTGAGAGTTTTGTTGGTGGTGCTGGCAACAATTTTTATTGTTGTCGTGACCCTTGAGAAACACATGAAAGCCATATGTGTATACAGAACTCGAAACCAAAAATCGTTTCCAACGTGGAAACTGTTGCAACACATTTCCTTGCAACGCACAATGGGTGTCAACACACTTGGAAATTGTATTTTGATTGACAACACATGCAACAACCCACGCGACGTACATGTTGCGCCATGGCATTCGATGGAATAAAGTAAGGATCGTCAGCACACACATTACGCAGCGGGTGCTTGCATGTCGCCGTCTTCCAAGCCGTAGGCCTTGAGCATTTCCTCCTTGTTGGTCGGTGTGTTGGTCATGAGACGGTGGTAGAGCTGCGACTCGTCATAGTCTTTGCCGCTGCAGAGGCACGAAAGCGCATACGCGTGTTCGTAGGCGTCCTTGGCGCCGGCAACGTCCCCAATTGAAATGAGGGTTTGGGCCAAGTGGTCGTAATGCTGGACCTTTTCGTCATGGGGGTAGGGCAAGGTATAGTTGAGGCAGTCGAGGATGCGGCGGTAGATCTTGGCGAGCGCGGCATCATCAAACTCTTCTTCGACGCAGATCGAATTGAGGTCGTCGAGCGCCCAAAAGAAAATGAAGTGAAAGCGATGGAGTCGTGAGGCCGCGATGACGTCATCGAGCGCGTCGAGTGACGTCGCATCGAGGGTTTCAACGAGGCGGCGCTCCTCGGCTTCGATGGCGGTGACGTCATCGGCGCCCCACACGACGTGGCACGTCGTGCACGAAAACACATTGGCTTTCGGGTGGACAATCCCGTCGGTGCACGCGTGGCATTTGAACGCGCCTACGACATCGACAACACATTAAACGAGTCGCGCGGACGCAATCACGACACGTACGGGCGTAATCGGGCAGCGCGTCGGTGCATAGGTCGCACGCGCAAACAACCTTGTCGTTTTCGAGCAACTCCAGCCGTTCCTTTTGGGGCCGGTAAAAGAGGTTGGCGAGGTCGACGGTCAGCGCTTCGTGGGCCGCGATTGGGCGGGTCGCGGTCAACCACATCGTGTGGCCCGTCGTTGTGAGGTTGCAGTTGGGCACGCAGCTGTGCGTAAGGATACTCATGTAGACAAAGACCCCGCTGCCTTGGATTTCCTCGAGCGCATGGCAGTATTTGTTGTTGAGGACGCCAATGAGATGGGCGACGGCGTCGTCGCTGAGCCCGGCGGGGACGACGCTCGCATGGGCGGCGCGCAACCCGACGGCTGCGTCCAAGTAGTCGTGGCTTTCGTCTTGGTTGATAGTCATGGTCAGCAAGAGCGTGAGCGACGATGGGTCCAATTCATAGAGTCGGAGCAGCTTGAAGAGGTTTTTGCGAATGTCGACCATGCTCAGCACGGCGTGGTCGTCGCAAAATACCATGAGCGCGTCAAAGGCTTCGACGACGGCGGGACTGACGGTCTCCAAATCGTCTTCGTCGAGCGTTTCGGGTTCGTCGCTGCTGGCGCCACAGTCGCCTTCAATTAACTCGCCATGTTCGTCGTGGTGGTGGTGGCACCCGCAGTCGTCCAAGTTGCCGTAATTCGACGACACGATCGCATCCTCTTGAAAGATGACTTGGCCAGCAGCAAAGGCGTCGGTCGCCACGATTGGCTTGGACAAGTCTTGCGAGACGGCCGCAGCATGGAAGAACGGAATCGGTGACATTGTGTTTTGGAAAATGACGAGTTGGGAGTTGGGGAGGGCGACTGCATATCAATTTATAGAGGGAGTGACTAATAGATGCTTGTGGGGCGGTGATTGGTCCAAGGCAGCGATCGATGTACCGTGTACTAAAGTCAAGATGAGAGGGTGCCACCGGTGGAAAGCAGGACATTGGCTAGCACACCACAACCACCCATTGCGAAGGCCATGACCATCACCTACTTGGTTCTTGGGCACCCACTTGAGAGGTGCCGCTGGGATGCCACCAGTTGAAGACGTTAACCTGTCACCAAAGTTGGACATATGCATGGTGAACACATTGCCGACCAAGTTGCCTTGATCAAAGTGTGGCGAGACATTCTAGCTTTGGACTACGCGGGGACGAGAAAGGCAACATTGGGGTAATGTACTGGAATAAGGGAATAGGAGCCGTCACCCACCTGGTTTTACATGACTAGTACTGAATAGGGCAATTTTTCAAAACTCAAGTTCAACCTTGCGGACGGTCAGAGTTCTCGAGAAGACAACTCAAATGGACATGATGCAGTGTCGACATCGACAGCATATCTCGACACGGACGCGAAACTATTCATTGTTGAAGGAAGGGCGCGATTGGTCATGCGAGAGATGGTGCGTCAGTCGTGTGTACAGCAGCATCGCAAGAGTGAGATCTCCTGCTCGTAGCGGCTTTACGCGTCCACGAAGCGGGTGAGAGAGATTGGGTATTTTCAATGTGCTGGCGCTGGTCGTGTGCACAGAGGAGATGTAATGATCGCTCGCAAGGCGCTTATTGATGCTGCCGCGGTTCCTAGATCCTAGCGGCCCCAGTGGACACGATTCAGAACGGACATTTGAGGAGAAATGGTTGGATTTCGATAGGACGCTCTACCGTCCAGCTAGCCAGGCCAAATGCATTCTTGGCAGATAGAATACCGAGTTGAGATGCCCATCGAGCCTTCCACTCTTTGCTCACACGACAACACCATGATTAAGCGGTTTGTTCCGTGCCCGACTAAATAAAACTTGATGCTGTTGACGATTGTGGTGGAAGTCCTGGCGTGTGTTCGAGTCGCTGCTCGACACGACAGTCGAACGAACGAACGAGAACAACACAAATTTGAAACATTAAACGGTCAAACATGTCGCGTGTGGCAGTTCAAGAATGAGGAATCGGTGACAACGAAGCTTGAAATGGGGGGTTGACGCGGGGGAAAAGGGTCACAGAAGCTGCGTTGATTGTTTCGTGAGTTCATAACCCAAGGGAGCAATGTGGTGTGGGGCGCTTCGTTACGGACTGTTTGAGTACAAGCGACTGAGACAATGCCGATCGAGGCAATAGCAATGTCCGTCTCTGGACGTTGTTGATCTAAGTGGACGTTGTCACGAAAGGTCGTGAGCCACGGGCTGCTGATTCGAATTGTTGAAAGGGACAGTGATGGGCACGCCCTCAAGGCGATCACTTGGTCGCGTTGTGGTGCGGCAAGAAGTGGTCACGCGAAAATGACTTAGCTCATCCAACTCCCCGTCAACACATCAAGAGGCCAACTGGATCAAGCAAGGTATGGTATTGACAAAGCCAATTTGGACTTGGCCACCATGTCTTGGATGCCAGCGTGCTCGACGTGCAACCAATCGTTCGTGGTATTTCGCGAGGGTGGTTTCAATCCAAACTCGCCCGTGGCAAAGTTCAAACACAACTTGAGACCTCCATGTCTTGTGAGCCATTTGGATTGCATGCAATTGTACGACGTACATTGGACAGCCTGATCGTTGAGATCCAGGACATGTTCAATTTGATGGCTCTACATCTCCAGCTAAGCCGCCCCTGGACCAACCGTCACTGGATTTGTGCGCCCCGGGTCAACATAGCAGCCCCACTGCGAGAATTCAACCACATAGTAGTTCCACCTTGGGCTACAAGCTGGTCCTCCAAGCGTTTGACGACAGCTGGACTCGATGGACGTGATCGCAGCCAAGGAGGCTTTAAAAGCCGTCGTGTGTCCGGGATATAAGAACCGCCTTGGCCTGCCATGGTTGCGTCGAATGCATCCAAGGCACGCTACAAATGTGTCCCACCTGCCCGCGTTTTTCTCTTCGTTTTTTCTGTATCTGTGTGACCGCCACTTCAAGTCCTTGTGTGCCTATGACCCAACATAGTGCGATTGCATGACTCAACCGATGCAATTTATCGAGACTGGCGCTCTTGGCCAAGACCGACGATGGATATATGTCGGATAACTTACATAGCATCGCTTGAAAATCGTCGTCCACGCCTTGGAATGTTTGGAGGCACTTAAACAAGTCCGCCTCGAGGGTGTCATACGAGCCATGATTCATCAATGAAATACAGAGCGGCCAAAGGGAGAAGGCAGTATTTGGGTCCTCTCGACCAATCGTTCGGAGATGCTGGTCGAAAGACCTGTGGGCCATCGTAATGGCTTCGTGATATCGACCTTGGCGATTGTAACAATGCGATAGATAGCCCAGGGGTAGGTCGGAGTGCTTTTCGTCACAGTTGAATTGGATCAAGCTGGCTTCGTACGCTCGTTCTGGCCACATGGCTCCCTCGTTGAGACGTCCGAGGTGTTTGAAGAGGTTAACCCCAATATGACGCATAATCTTGATCGTTCGTTCGTGAGATTCGCCCCACTGGACGAACGCCGGCTTGAAACATTCATACAGCAGCCCATGCCACGACTGAATTCTTGTCGGTCGAAAAACGGATCACTGAACATCATTTTGGCATTGATAACTTTGGCATGGCTTCATCCAAGAAGGGCAGTTAAATTCGCCAGACTTTTTTCGAACAACATCGCCCACAAGTGGGGCGCGCGAAACAAACGGTATCTGGTGACTGCCAATCATACGACTGCTTCCCAATGGTACGGTCCTCGATCCGTGCCAGAAGCATCTTCGTCCATCTCGGCTGTTGCTTCCATAAAACGCTCCCTGTCGGATTCATTCCTCTGGCCTTTGGCAGTCGCCACTTGATTCGCTCTTCTCGCATTGTGGCCAACTCGATTTGTTTGCCAAGCATTCGATCAACCCAGTTTTCCAACACTTGAAAGACCTTGCGATCCACATTGTCAAATCAAGCTAAAAAATGTGGTCGCGGTCGCTTCGTGGAGGATTTCGCACAATTGATTTTCGACAACGCCTTGGAAAAGATATCTTCGGACGGTCCCGCGTCGTCGAGAAAGGCACGTTTCTGCATTTTGCCCAGGCCACTTCAAATCTTGCGTTCGTTTCAATGGCGACATACACTTCAACCACACACCGCGATTGCGCCAACGACATTGGGCTGTTCCATGGACTCAATACCATCACGACTCGCCCAATGCGTCAGTGAGTCCTTGAACTTACTCGAACGGACGCTCGCCACCACTCACTTGGTGGTGGTTGTTGAACGTACAAAACCACACGGCCACAGCAACCACGTCTTCATCTACTCCATTTTCCTCCAAAAAAATGCCGAGGGCGTCGAGAGAGTGCGTGACTGACAAACCAAGTCGCTGACTTGACGAAGAAGTCGCAGCCTTTGAAATGGTGACGTGAATATGGTACGAGAGCCCTGACGCGTTCGTATATGGATTTACGTAGCGGCAGCATACATTGTCAAGCGTGAGCCCAAGTGGGGTCGTTGCGACGGTGGTGTCGGAAACATTCATTTTTTGACGAGTTGGTCCAGAACTCACGAAATTTGTTTGTGGCCAGGCCGGCACTTTTCGGGGTGTTAAAACACCCACAGAAAAAAGTTCCCCCAAGAAGGCACGTTTTCTTACCTTCATTTGATTGGCCTCAGCCAACGATATTTTGTGTCCAATACAGTGACATTTAGTATCAAATTCTCGTACTCCAAGTAGTATAATACTTCGGATATCTTTCTTTTCTAAACGACCAAACTCCGAACGCTGGTTCAAAGGATCCACATACCATCAACTCACTATGGCTGCTCTGTATTTCATTGAGGAATAATGACTCGAATGACAACCTCGAGACGGATTTGTTCATGTGTCTTCAAACGTTCCAAGTCGCTGCAACTGAATTTCTACTTGTATACGATGTAGGCTATCCGACAAAATGTTTAATCCTGAAGTATATATTCCCTGTAAGATTTAGCCAAAACACTATATGATTCATATCTCTCTCCCAGGGCGACGTCGCTCGTGTGAGAGAAGTACATGTACGATTTGCCAAATCACCACCCGGCACGATTTCAATTCCCAGCATATCATCGAAGCTACGGACACGACTCTTGACGACTCGATGGAGTCTATCATGGCTTTGAAAAATGACACCATGAAAGTAGACGTTGGCGGTGAAGCGTGGCTGAATTTGAATGCCATCATTCCAAAACAGCAAGTATGAGTCAAAATGCGGTCATAATCCAAGTGAATGGATTCGAATGAGTCCACCGATGCGATTACTCCACGAGAAGCGTTTGGCACTGTTGGCCAAGACCAAGTATTGGGCCATGTTTGGTCTGTGTTTTCAAGCTTACAAGGTCTATTGCATCCAAAAATGACGTGCTTTTGGAGGATCAAGTCGCGTCGGAGTTGCACATCTTCGCTGCAAAGTCTGCCATCACGAAGCCGTTGCCTTGGACAACCACAGTGCTAAGTGTGTTGCTTTGGCTCGTTGGATGTCGAAATGACCTGGTACTGCATGCAGTCAATATACTCGAGTTTGCACGCTGCCTGAACAAACAATTCGTGGCAAGGAGTACATCATCGCATATAATATACTTTGACTGACATTCACGTTGAGGGGACATTTGGCGATCTTTGGCCGATTCACGCTGAAACTCCCAAGTTGCCATAGTTTTGTTGATCGAAAAAGATGTGGGGCTAACATTATTGAGCAAGAAACAAAGATTGGGAGCGATGGGCTGGATCATGAAGGTGAAGTTAGTGGCGACGTTCCGTGCGACCAAGTCAAAGCACCCACAGAATTGTGTTTTCAGGTCCATGAGTCATTTCGTTTGAGTGAAATGCCATAGTATAAATACTATAATACTCCTGAGTACATGCAATATGTCGTGGGTCTGTGTGATGTCGCCATGCAGAAATAAAATGGTACATCTCCGGATCGGTCATCTTGGACCATTGCCGAGTTGGCACTGGCTTTACCACTGTCGATTGATGCGCTCGACGTTTGGGTCGATCGAATGGTAGACGCCCAGATGCAAGATTTGTTGACGCGCGGGAAGCCCAAATCCACTGGCGGTTGGCCAAGATGGTGGAGAGCCCATCAATTCAATGCGGTGACCGCGACGGTGGTGGTGCCAACACGCAAAAACGAACGCTTTGGTTTGCTCCATTGGCGTGCCGTGACGTTGCAGGTCCAATTCCGACTCCTATGCACATCCTGGGAGCCAATTCTGCCCTCAAGTGGTTCAAAATAATCGATACAGTTTGAATAGTAAAGTACAATGTTATTTTCAGAACCAGTCCAGATTGAACACAACAGCCCCTCCTGCACATCAATATCAACTTGAATTTATCAGCCTTCACTTCGATGCTCTTGAAAAAAATTAAAAATACGTTTACACGAGCATACTCGTACAACATAGCGTTGGAAACAAGTGAGCGACCCCAGTCAGACTTTTTCGTGTAATTTTTGTTGCTAAGTGCACTTCTTGATGCACATTTGAGTGAAGCAAAACTTCGATACCCTATACTCGCCAGTCATTCTTGGAAGACCCAATCCAATTTTTTCAGTTGTCCAAAGGACGGCCAACATTCTATTCCACATATATATGGTTGATTTATGCTTACATCGCACGATTAAATGGTCGATGTTCTCTCGACAACCCTTCAAATGGAAGTCGCGTCCTCGCCGGGCTTGGACATGGACAGAGCTGCGTCGATTTACTCCACTGTTGTGTTGAACAAAATAATCACTTCAAAATCGACAGATGTGGACGGAGCGTCGGGGGTTTGGGGGTCTTGGGCCGAGCGAAGGGAAGTTGCTGCGATCATGGCCAGAAGCGTGGCAAACACAACAGAACGGAACCACATGGTACTGACGGCTCAAAATTGAAAGTGGCAAAACTCAAGAATGGGAAAATTGCGAACCAGTTTTCTGGGGCATTGCGTGGCTCGCACATAGAGCCCCGGCTCTTTGTTTCACACACTGGGTGTATGGGGTTTCTTCCTTTTGTCATTTTCAATGTCTACGTTGCGCCTTTTGTCATTTTCAATGTCTACGTTGCGCCTTTTGTCATTTTCAATGTCTACGTTGCGAAAAAGCAGGGTTTCTTTGGCACTTATATTTGTTCAACGGAGCAGAAAAATAGATTTCAAAATACCTCACAACGACGACACGACAGGGTGGTACAATGGAGGCTTCCTTGGAAGTCCACAGAAGGAAGTGTATTAGCAATGTACTTCGAAGTACTTTACATGATATAGAGGGATGATCGTTGCTAGCGTCGACAGAGTAGTCGGCCACAAAATTGCGCCCACCGGAGCGCAGCGAAGGTCGGGTGTATAATTTTGTGCAGCCGCTGCCTTGGCGAGGAGTGAGCCCCAGTCTTTCCATGAAAAGGGGGTTGATTATTTTTATCTCGTCGGGAAAGCGGCAGGAGGCGCTTGCGCCGTGCCGCTCCAATACAAGTCTTGTTTAAACAGTGTAACCAGTTTTACCTGTTTTAGACTTGTGTTTTTGTGTAAATTAAGTGTGTCAAAAAATGGATCTACATGATGTAGGATGCAGTGACGTTGGTTTTCTCCTATTGGGAGGATACAAATACTGCAATTTGAAATACTGCTAATAAGGAGCCAGCTAATAATTCTGGCGTGTCTCAGTGAGGGCTGTATCTGGTATTAGGCACCGAGAAGTACTCTCATTGGAAAAAGTGCCAGAAAAGATCCGACTGGGGCCGTGCACTTGCAACAAAATTTTGCAAGCGTCTACTGGCTGGTACACTCAATCCACCCTGGAAAAAGTTGGCGATTCAGATACAGTTTCGAATCCACTACATTGTACTTGGCTGGCATGTCGATGTTCGTTAGCCAATGGCAATTGGATGTTTTCTTGATGTTTTCGTCACTCTTGGCAGACACCCAAACTGTCTTGAACAAAAATAGACTATTACATCGAAGCAAAAGTTCTCAAAAGGTTCACAATAATGAAACAACAATATCCCAAATGCTCTAACATTTTTTTAAATGTCGAACTTTCAATGGAAATATTGAACTACGGTGAGGACCATACTATCACATTCACGTGAAATAGAGCTTCAAGCGTAGTTATTAAAATATGTATGAGAGAATCTCCACCGCGGCGACGGTAACGGGACGGCAAATCAGCATGAAACGAACGACGGTAAATCTTTCAGTGTCGCGTGTTGCCCCACTCGAGGACGGTAGGTAGATAGCAACGGAATAATTTTTTATGATTGGAAATTCGCCAAAATTGGCCAATGAAAATACGTCCTAGTTGCTTGTAAAGTTGTGTTTACCGTCGACGCCAAACAGGGCAAATTTGGTGTCGAGAGGCCCAAAATTTACCGTCGACGGTATCGAGGTTGTTGTTTACCGTCGCGGGTGGGTTAGCACTAAATTTTCAGAAAACACACGCAAAACACACATAGCATCACACATACCGTCGTGCGGTGGAGATGGTCTGAGTTAACTTGCGCACGGATGTTGGCATTGGTAAATTGCTCGAAGATATTTAAGTGAGGAGTTGAGATTTCAATCTTTACAATTAATAGCTCAATTATTTTGTCAAATGCTTCCAGACCCCCACGACACTGTTGAAGGTGATAATCTGAGACGACTAATATCGATCTCTTCTCTCGCGTTGCAAATCTTTGGAATATCTCCTCAAGCAACGAACATCTACAACGTACAAGAGTGTATCGCGCAGTGCAATATTAACTGCATCGACCCACTCAACGATACCCTACCTTACATATTTCTAACCAAAAATAAATAAGTTCAGGTGATATAGTACCAGTGAGTTGCGGGAAATTTTAACGCTTGATGAATGTCATCCGTGTGTATGATCTTCTTCGTAGAAACAAGTATGTCAGCTTCAGGGACGGCGGTTGAACCAACGGACACTGACGAAGTCGGATGTATTTTCTCGACGGCGCATCAACCGTCATCTCGTCAATTGGGAGAAACCTCCAGAGCCATCCAAACGAGTGGAACGATAGCCACCCCGTGGGGCATCTCTGCTTCTTTCTGTACATGATTGGCAGCGACGTCAGGGACACAAGGCCGCCTTGTGCTTGCACATTCGGAGGAATTCCCTGAGTGAGGGTGGGTGACACCCTCGTGGGGTGGGTTACACCTCACTGGCGAACCCTTGGGACAGCATACGCATTTGAAGGGTTTTGTTGAAAATGAAGTCGCGACGAAGGTATCGACTATCTTGGTGGACACGACACCAAACGTGAGAGCATCTATGCAACATCGATTGCATTGTAGCATAATTCTAGCAAAGGTAGTGGGGATGCTTGAAAAAGTATGAGCATATTAGTCGAGTTGGAGTTTTTGGTGGAACAACCTTCGAGTACGGACCAACGTATCGACGCACACTCTCAGTGTTAAAGTAGTCCAAGGCAAAACCCTTACAATGTACCATGGCGACACCCACAACGTACGCGAAAAACGGCAATTTGACTTGCTCCACACGGTGTACTAGTACTTTATGCTGGATGCAATAGCCCACGTAAGCCTGATACTGGGTTGCATATGCGGCACAATCTTTGGTCTTGGCCAGGAACGGCAGTCGCTTTTCGTAAAGAAATCGCATCGGAGGTCTCATACAATTCCACTCACGTAGATGGTGGTGACATTTGGATTCGTATTTGCAGTCGTGGACACAGGTAGAACAAAAACGAAGCAAGAAACTCGGACAATTTGTCCACATGCAAAGCAGTCCTTGGACAAATTCGTAGCAACCATGGCAATCCAGCCACGTCTCGCAACACATCGCATTTCCTATCATCGTGTTCCAAGAGTGTGACGGACTCGATCGAATCGACGTTGGACTTGTCGGCGTCCAGACAAGCAGAGAATACAACACAGGCCGCGTACTAACATGTGGGGCACCTAAATATTGTTGGATCGTCAGAAACGCAGCATCGAGGGTGAGTCTGGCGCGAGAGACGTCGCTCCGTGCAAGGTATAAATCACCGAGCGATTTCTTCCGTACCGACAAAATGGTGACCAAGGCTGGCGTGCGTCTTGCGACCGCACAGGTGGCAATATCCAAGCATCGGCCACCTTGTCGTCGTAAATCTGCGAGCACTTGAACAAGTCATTGTCGACGGAGGCATAGAGGCCTTGGTATCGCAAACCCAGCGTGGGCAGTATAATAATTCGTCTGTCCGCGCGTTCGGAGATCTCGTTCGAAATCCAGAGGAGCCAGCACACACATCGGCCTTGGCGGTAGTAGCACACCATGAGAAAGTTTCGAGTTGGAGCAAAATGGTTTTCATCGCCTGCGTGCAAGTCTGCTTGGTGGCTCGTTCGAGCCACGTAGCTCCGTCTTCGAGACGACCGAGGCGCAGAGATTGACGCGAATGTTGCTCATAATCTCAATCGTTGACCCACTGGCGGTGGGCCGACTCGAAACATTCCAATGACATCCCTCGGTCAAATTCACGGCGACCACAAAGAGCGAGTCATGACACTTGGCCCCTTTTCAATGAGCTTGAAAATGTGGTCGCTCGGTGGTCAACGGTTGATTTTCGACAACGACGTGAGGAAAATGTCCTTGGTCGACGCCACCGCGTCGGCCAGAAACGCCTGCTTTTTGTGTTTTTCCCGAGCGCAATTGCTTTGAATCAGAATTTAAGTTGCGTTTAGGTTGGGCACGTACTGTACGTTGGGTTGGTTATGCCACGGAATGGTGGCTCGGATTCAATTTCGTGTTTGGAAAAAATATATACTATCGATCATATACTTACAATGGCGGTCGGCATCGAGGGGGCTTCTTGCATTTTTTTATGTGGAGAAAATATAAAAGGCATGGGCCACTTCAGTTTTTCATGCTGGACAACTCAATTCCTTTATTCAAGAAATTGATCATTCAACATTTAACTGCCCTGAATATTTTGCCCATTACTTACTATATCCTGCTAAAAATAATTGTTCGCAATGCTGAGCTTATAAAATGATAAAGGAAAATACTGTAATGCACATCAATCACACTACATACCACTATCACATGACGATTTCATTGAAGCCCCCTCGATGCTGACCGCCATTGTCAGCGCAAGAGTTTTTATGGTTGAAGCCATGATGAACAATTTAGGAGTTGACGGCCAACATGTATTTTGCCTTGCTTTCCATGATATAATAGTCTATAGCATCACGGATCAAATTCACCCCCTTGACGTATAATACAAATAGTAATAATCCAGAAATCACCACAACATTCAATTCAATGCCAATAGTATGATCGTCCTCATTTCGTTAAAAATAGGTGGATCGGCTGTCGGCGGAACTCAGCTCGACATATTGATGGGTCGTCCGTTGGCGCTCTTCCTTTTTGGCCCAAAACACGAGTCCGACAATCGAGCCAATCACGACGACGACGGCGGTGATGGCCCACGGGATGAGCGCGTCATCGGGCTTGTCCGTTTCGACGAGAATCGTCGTGTCGGCGCCACTCAAATACTCGACGTCGTCTTTCGGATACGCGAGGCGCGTGCACACTTGCGTGCCAAATAAAAAACACTCAATCATGTAAAGAGCATGCAGCGGGCGGGTGGCGGGGACCATGTGGCCCGCGCCTTTCACGGTCTTGAACGTCACGTTCGTGTAGTGGGTCGCGTAGCCCGCCAGTTGTTTGTCAGGGCCAAACCACGCTTGCCATTTTTCGTGCACGGTCAGATTCAGCCCGTCGGTTGTGAGCCACCGCTCCGTGCCGAGAAAGTTGACGGTCGAGTCGGCGTCCCCCGAGTAAATGAGGGCTTTCAACCCCGCTTGTAAAATGATAGGGTATTTTGGCAGTGCCGAGCGAGTGCGGCGGTAGAGGGCCGCGACGTGGTTGTTGCAAACGGACCAATTGACATGGCCGTCTTCGACGTGGAGGGCCTTTTGCACCGCGTAGAGTTGCAAATAGAGCGTCGCAAAGCGGTCTTGACACGGTCCGACCTAATTTAAAATTCCCGCTTGAAAATGGCAAACTATTTAGTACATATATACCTCGCCGCGGTGGGTCAGCGGGCGAATATTGTGCGACGTGAGCATTCGAGCTTGGTTGTCTCGGAGTTTGCACACGTCACCGTAAATGTACGACGGGTCCATCGCATGTGGATTGGTCCACTCAGAGCTTGTAAAATCCTTGAGCAAAACGTCCAAGCAAGCTTCGGGGCAGACACCCGCGCCTAGCCGTAAAAAGTGAATATTAAAGCGAAATAACAAAAACAAACCGTAAATGCAATGCGCGACGCCGTCCGCGCCGCATAATTCGTTGCCCAAATCGTACATTTCAATCGAAATGAGGCCATGTGTGTACATGTAATCCATGTACGCCGAGGCTAGAGTAAAACCCATCACATGCGGGAACCAGAACATTTGAGCATTCATACCGTCGACGACGTTGTCGGTGAACGGGTTCCCAATGGCAAACCCTGTCAACGTGAGATTGACCAACGGTTGCGTGACCAATTTATGCACAAGGTACGGAATGTACATGCCGGCATAACTTTCGCCAGCAATGTAAAACTCGCGGTTGTGGTACTGAGGGTACTGGGCCAAAAACTGCTGCAGAAATTCATACGCGCGATCGGTCGTCGTGTCGTCGTTGTAACTCGATGCATTTTGCATTGGCTGGCTAAACCCGACCCCCGCGGGGGACTCCAAAAAGAGGATGTTGGCGTTGCGGTTCCACGCATACGGGTTGCGCTTCACGGTCAAATCGCTCTCGACCACAAATGGACCCAGCTCCGTGAAGAGGCCCCCGAGGGAGGAGCAACCAGGACCACCGTTCAGCCAGAGCACAAGCGGATCGGCCATCGACGTGCCCGAGTCGGACTCTGTGAGCCAGTAAAACATCTTTTGACCTGTGCTCGGCAATGCCAAGTGGCCAGCGTACTGGTCAAATGTGATGGCCCGCGTGTCGCCGTAATGTGGCAGAGATGTGATCTTGTGTGGGTTTGGCGGCGCTGTGGCCATGGCGTAGGCTGCCTGCGCGGCCGCCAAAAGAAGGAGGAGACGGCGCATGTCGGGTGTGGCGACGGCACGAAGCGTGCTGCTGGCGGTGTTGGACGATTGCGGAATGTTGGTCGATGGAAATAGAGATGTTTGATTGGCTATATTACCATTTCAGCCAATGCCACATGGGCAGTGGGTGTCGAAGACCTGGCTCTTTGGCTCAAAATATTTCTGGCCCAGGTGGCCACACATCCCTTCGTCTCACACGTCCAACACCCCAAGAAGGCCGTTGCTTTCTCGCAGGAGGATCTGGGTTCGATTCCCAGCGGCGTAAATTTATGGTGCCTATGCAGCGATCAAGGCGTTGGCATGTGGATTGACCGCCTGTCGCCTCGTGCTGGGGTGATATAAAGAATCAATATGTGTCCGATGTTTGCTCGAATAACTGTAGACATAAATTCGAGACAACTGAATCAAGAAGTTATTGTTTTACCCGCGGTCGTCAAGGCTCTCGGTACGTGCGTTTAATTCGTGGTCACTGTTGCGTGCGCGCCCCTTTTGTGCCACAAGGCCAACAGGATTCAAGATATTGAGAAATTTCGTCCAAACAAATACTAGGATCCACCTACAGCATCCAACACAGCGAGATGGCAACCTCATACTCATGCAAACGACAGGTAATCAATACACAAACCCATTTTAAAACAAATATGGACGAGTCGACTCCCTACGTCGAGTACGCTGCCTTGGAGTCGCCGCCCGTGAGTTCGACGTACTGGGTCTTCTTGGTCTGCTTCTTCTTGAAGACGAGGACGCCGATCGCACCGACGATCGCAACAACCCCAAGAGCACCGAGGACCCACCACAACGTCGCATCTGTAGCCTTGTCGAACGGAACGGTCAAGTCAGCGCCACTCAAATACTCGAGGGCGTCCTTGGGGTACGAAAAGGTGGCACAGGCCGCTTGGCCAAAGACAAAGCATTCAAACATGTAGAGCGCATGCAAAGGTCGGGTCGTAGGGACCATGTGGCCGGCGCCTTTGACGGTCTTGAACGTCACGTTTGTGTATTCCTCGACAAAGCCAGCCAATTGTTTGTCGGGAGCCATCCAGCCCGTCCAATTGGCTTGGACCTTCAACTTCAATTTGTTCTTGAGCCAGCGTTGCGTCCCAATAAAGTTGACACTCGAGTCGGCATCACCCGAGTAAATCAGTGCCTTCAAGCCGGCCTGCAAGATGGTCGGGTATTTCGACAAGGCTGACGCTGTTCGGTTGTACGTCATCGCAATGTTCATGTTGCACATGCCCCACTCGATATGGCCAACGTCATTATGGATGGCGCGCTGGACCGAGTCCTGGTTGAGGTAGGTGGTCGTAAACTGAATCGCACACGGCCCCGTCTCACCACGATGTGTGTTGGAGCGGATGGCGTGGTATTGCAGCGCCGTGACTTGGGTCTTGGGCAACTTGCACACGTCGCCGTATATGTTGTACTCGTCAAAGGTCGCGGCATCCATCCAATGCGTCGTTTCCAACACATCCATAAAGGCAGAGGCGCACGCGTCCGAGCAATTGCCGCCGCCACCCATGCAGCTGGCCACGGCATTGCCCGGGCACACAGCTTGAGCGTGTTCGTACATTTCCAACGAGATGAGCGCGTGCGAGTAAAAGTAGTCCAAGTACGACCCCGCGTCCGATTCAGTGTCGGTGTAGGCATTGCCAATGGCAAACCCAGTCAACTTGACATCACGGATGGGCTCGGTGACCAATTTGTGCACCAAAAACGGCACGTACATACCGCCGTAGCTTTCGCCCGTGACGTAAAACTCACGGTGCTTGTAGGCTGGGTAGAGCGTGAAAAATTCTTGCAAAAATTCATACGCGCGCGCCGTGGTAAAATCATCTTGGTATTGGGTGTTGTTCACGGCCGTGCTAAATCCGACACCGCCGGGGGACTCCAAAAAGATCATGTTCACTTTGCGGTTCCACGCATACGGGTTGCGCGTCACAGACAAGTCGCTGTTGACGACAAACGGACCCAGCTCCGTGAAGAAACCCGTGAGCGACGAGCAGCCAGGACCACCATTGAGCCAAAGCACAAGCGGGGCCGTGGCGGGATTCGATTCCGATTCGACGTGCCAGTAAAACATGTTTTGCCCGTTGCTCGGCAACGCAATGTGGCCCGAGTATTGATCAAAGTTTATGGGCTTGGCATCGACATAGTTGGGCAAGGACGTGATCTTGTGCGGGTTGTTGGATGCCATGGCCACGGAGGCAACGAGACCGACAAGGACGGCCGAGAGCATGGCCAAGACGGACGACTCGGCGCAGATTGAAGAATGAAAGGCCAAGCGCAGCCTGTCGTCCGAGTTCCCCACCTTGAAGTTGTCGTTAAAGTTCGACCACATTGCTGGTCGTGGACAAAACTTGACCTGAAAATATGAAAATTAATAGGCTCTTTAAACAGTATTCAAATATACTGTGGTTTGAAATGTAGGGAAATGTGTATGCGATATTGACACTTACATGTTTAACGACGAATTCTGCATACAAATAGGAAGCTTAAAATTCGCATTTTGGAGGAGTTTATGATCCCTGTATCATGCGAATCACCCACCAGGACGTCAAACCGACAAACATTCTTTTGTAACTTTATGGGGCAGTTCCCCATGGACACGACAAACAACGTCATGACGAGTCGCATTTATACTCTGTCAGTGGGACATTAAACCTGGACACTGGGAGTTTGCCTTTTTGGAGTGAATGTGATGGAATGCATGTATGTCCTCGGAATGACGATTTGAAAATCGAAAACCTTCCTCTGTCAGATCAGACAGCCTTTGAAGTGAACCATTGTCAACCATCAGTTTGGTTGGCGTCACCACTGTGCACCAAATTCTGTGCGCCACAGCTCTACGCCACCACTCACACAATTTTGCTGAATGGTAGCTCAATAAACGCCAAATTCTGGTACACGTTGAATGGATGGAAATTGAAAGAACTACACAGTGTTGTTTGCATTTGGATGCAGAGCACGTGAGGATGCCACTTCGCATGAGCGTGTAGTCACACAGGAGAAAATGTATGCTTTTGGCTGATTAAAAATGAGCCAAAATGAGAAACTCAAAACCAACAATTTTAAATGTCGGTTTTGAGTTTCTCATTTTGGCTTGAAATTGTTTTTTATAAGGCTTACTTATTTTTTAACACGAAGGGTTTGAACGCACTAGCATTAAAATGGTCATAATGACCGAAACAAAGTCTACAATAGCTGCACCATGCCAGGAGTTGTATACAGTATTCGATAGAGGGCTCAATTTATACCTTTGGCATGAAATCGTGGCCCATTTCATGGAGAAATAACAGAGATTGAAGTCTTTGCCCAAGGACGCACCTGCAATTGAATCTCCATCATCTTAATTTTGTCGTGTTTGAAGAATATGATTGGTTTATGCAATTTATTTTGTCCAATTACAAGAGTCCAAAAAATCGAAACATGTCCAGATATTCGTATCAGAACTAGCCAATCACATCACAAAGTGATATATTGATCGCACACGAGGTATGGAAGCAATTTCAAAATTAATATACATAACTTTGCATAAATTTGAATGGATTGGGATGTTGAAAAGCAAGGCGCCCCAAAACCTAGACCGAAGTAAGCTGCAAATTATGCGAAAAGTTGATCTTCATAATAGTATGATGGTTCCACTCTGCAGCAAACAACTTCTTGTACTCCATATACCATTGGAGTGGAGCATGGCCCAGTATTTCGATGGACATAGGATGAATTATAGTTTATCACGTTGGGAAAGCAATACAAAAACGACTTTGATTGGACAAATATGGACATATTTTGTCCAATAAAATTTGCTATATGGGTCTCTTGGATAAAGCAAAAGTGCCAATCGTGTGACAATTGTTGAGTATGTCCTACTTTTACTTGTTCGACACACAAGCAGAGTTTGTTGGGGACATTTCAGGTTAACGTTAACGCCGAATAACCTCGGAAAACAATATCCATAGTAGTGATGTGTTCAGCACTCAAAGCACCAATCAGTTGGCAACATGGAGGATTTCACGCAACGAACTTGGACTCTAGAGGCATTGAAGAATAAGAGTATGAATGATTTGTAAGCATATCGACCCTTCGACCCATCTTGCGACCCAACGTGTATTTTGGTGTGTATTGCGTGTGTTTGGATTCGCAGCCCCACACATCGACGCAAAGTGAAAAATCTGTTCGCAAAGACGCTCAGTTTGAGTCTCCGAATGCTAAATTTGCCTCATATTTTGTCGACGCCAACTACGAACGCAATACAAGATCGATGGTGCAGACAACTAGGGAAAACATTTTGGCCAATACAATTTGTTCCATGGGTTACAACGTAGTACTTCGTTCTTGTATTGAATCTGGCGATCCAACACAATCTGAGTGGCGTGGTTGAAATTCAAGAGTCGACAGCTACTTCGATGTTTGGACTTGCTTCAGACAAAGTGAAACGATAGTACATAGCTACAGAGCCAAATCAAATAGTATCCCATCGACTTGCACGAGTTGCAATCGGCGGGGTGGCGTACTGTACATTGACGTCACACTCCCTCGGTGTATCCTCACCGGAAATGACCTTTTTCAGTTTACCCACGCGAAAAATACTACATTCTATCTTTTGATTTCTATTACGCCAAATTCTTCGCACTTCCACGACCATTAGAAATCCTCGACTAACATCCATCTCCTAAATACTAGTAATGAACCGTATCATCCGGGAGCGAGACGGCACACGTGCCTACGTGCCCCTATAGAGAACGCCTGAAAAATTCGTTGGTCGGAAACGACAAATATACCAAAACCTTTTGGAAGTTGTATTAGTGCTAGAAACAAATTTGATGATTATTTGAATTTAATATTAATATTACCCATACATTTTCCAATATATTCTCGTCATGTCCGACCTGTGATCTTTTCCATCGCTCTCTGTAACCCGAGGAGAAAAAACAAAACTACTCCCTTTTATGTAAAGACTCGGGCTCGCTATTCGTAAAGCAAACCTCTAAACAAATTATACGCCCCATCTCCGCTACGCTCCGTGGACGCAACTTTGTTGGGTCGGGTCTTAGTCGTTCACAGTTGCCAGGCTTGCTGGTGTCTGGAGTGAAGAACACTCTTGGAGTACGTAATTCGTGACCCAACCCCCCAAACGAATCCCCTACACGTTATACAATTTCGCCTTCTCTTACTCAAATTTCAGTCCTCTCTGTTTGCGTATGGGCTTCATCCAATTAACCGCTACTTTTACGACAATAGGAGCACATACAAAAAAGGGATTTTATTTTATTCAAGGGACGTCGATGTTTTGGTGTTTCCTACTTTGTAACGAACCAATTATGGCCTATCAAATATTACGGCGAGTTCATGATTGGCTGTAAAATACAAACTTAATCATGGTTTCACAATACGTACTGTGTAATTACGGCAAACTTACAACATCACGGTATGAACTGTTGGGGTCGCAGAGAATTCCAATACGCATAGTAATATAGAACAGATGTAGTTCCCTTTTTTCTTTGCCAGTTGTGTAGAAATAACTCGCATGTGTTTCAATATTGTCCAAGAAAAACACATGCCCTCAAACAATCACAGGTAGGTCCTTCGTGCTTGTTCTTTGCTTAGATGTCAGTAAGAGCGTCACGTTCGGCCTGAGTTTCTTGTACCCTATATTCGTGTGGATTGACTGTCGATTGGAAAGGTGCGGCAAAATGGTTGAACTGATTGAATTTCGAATCGCCCAAATAACGACGCCAGCATCCTTTTATCAATTTACCAATGACTCTATATTCGGATGGATTGATTGTCAATTGGAACCCAATCTATGTGCCCCCAAAAAAGGTTGAATTTCTAATCCCCCAAACAACGACGCCAGCTCCATTTATCAATTGACCAATGGAAGGTGGACGTATTTTATTTCTACTTTCTGAGGAAAATCAAATCAAAATGCTGTCACTTGACAAGTCAAAGCTCGCCTAATCGCTTGACAAGGCAAAGCTCGCCTAACAGCGCATTTCGATCGAAGAGTCAATGTCGAGTGAATATATTGGTGACTTGGGGCTGAAGTTGTTTCAATTCAATTTTCGGGTCCGCCCAGTTCTCAGACGCAGTTGAAGCGAGCAGAAGGTGAAGTGTTTCTGAACAAAATGATCACCTTATTTTGAAAAATAGAAAGAACTTCTTTACTTCACTTTTTTTGTTTTTGACAGTGTCGTTACTTTGAGATATATATTATAATGTTAATACGATTGATAGCATCCCTATTTTGCAACCATTTCCATCTATCAATCATTAGATTTGGGAAATCTTCGATGGAGAATCTGCTGGCAACTTCTGGACTGCTCATTTCGAAATTCACATGGACAGCGACGGAGCTCCAACCACGCTTGGGCTCACGCTTGGCTTTTTCAAGCACTTTGTGGACCTCCACGGTGGCCGCGATGCCTTTCAAGGCCTAACGACCAAAGACGTTTGCGTGCGATATGTGAAGCCGTTCACAGAGGCGAGCCAGCTCTCGTTGGTGGAGCACATTCACCAACGAGGCCCCGATGAGCCAAAGTACGCAAAACCTGCAACTTGGTTTGTCAGCCACGCGTGGCGTTACCAATTCCTGGATGTCATCGACGCCTTGGACAATTTTTTCGACGAAAATGAAGAGGATATTGATGCTGTAGCCGTGTGGTTTTGTATGTTCAACAACAACCAGCATGAAATTAGTGGTGGGACGCGTCCGTTTGCGTACTGGTTTGACAAATTCAAAGACTCGCTGACGGCCATTGGGCGAGTCGTGATGGTATTGAGTCCATGGAACAGCCCAATGACATTGACGCGGACGTGGTGTGTGTTTGAAGTGTATGTCGCCATTGAAACGAACGCGCGATTTGAAGTGGCCATGGGCAAAGCCCAAAAAGCGGCGTTTTTAGCGGACTCGGCGGCGCCCAACGACATATTTTTCGCGTCCTTGATGAAAATCAACTGCGCCAAGTCCATCGCCGCGGTGCCGAGCGACCGCGACCACATTTTCGAGCTCATTGAAAAGGGGCCTGGTTTTGCCCAAGTCGACCGGCTGGTATTTCAAGTGCTTGAAGCGTGGGTTGGTCGCATGGTAGACAAGCAGTTTCATATCGCAGCGACGCGCGAAGAGCGCGTCATGTGGCGATTGACTCACGTATCTCCAATGATGGAGAAACCCAAATCCGAGGGAGCAGAGCCGGCCTTGGTCGACATCATTGCCATGCCCAAGCAAGACGAGGATCTAGGACCGTACCATTGGCAAGCCGTGGCCAGTTTGGCGCTTGTCCGACTGCGACGCAAACACCCTCGAATGGAATGGGAACCTGTAACACTGCAGAGGAAATTGTGGAATGAATACATGTTAGAACCTCTTATCTACAACTAAGTGTTTCATTGAAGTATAGTAAATCTCATATA
>VJMH01005337.1:0-46158 GCA_009835185.1 Aphanomyces stellatus | reverse complement strand
TCGTACCAATATTTGATTTCTCCCAACATCAACACAGCTGATGAAGCACTCCTACGTCGTATTCCAGGTATTGGAGTTGTGCGGGCGAAAATGATTGTCGATGAGAGAACGAATGGGAATTATTTAACTCCGTCGGAAGCCTATGAACGATTGTCGAAGAAGTTGCCGATAGTATTTCTTGAAGCCTATACCTATTAAAAGCAGCAATTTAATTCCTGAAGTTTGATTCTCGTTCATCTTTATCTCAATTTTTAAATTGTGATACTACAGTCATTGCCAAAATCAAACTACTTCGAAGTATTCTCTAAGGTAATACTTCCAAGTACATAAATCACAAATAAATTGACGTTTTAATATATTTAATCTCGTATAATTCTTGCCATGGGTAATCATTACATTCTATTTTTTGTTATTTGTAATGAAAAATATTCTCTTCAATTATTCTCAATAATTCTGGATGATATTCTCAAAATCATTATCCTGCAAGTTGAATAACTTTTGTTCTAAGAATATCCTTGTAATTTGAAATTGTTCAATTAATTCACCAAATCTTCCGTTCTATGACGATATATATTTGTACAATTTTATCACATATATCGCTTACTTGGGATGTTGCTCCATATATTTAGCTGTATATACAGGGATCGATGATGAATAGTGGCGCACTACTTCTGGCGGCAAAATATTTGAAATTAACCAATCAAAATCATACATTTTTCAAACTCGACTGTGATTGGTCAAATTTTCCCGGCATGCTGGGTGAAATATTTTTGAACGCTGGAACTGCATAAAGTGATTTCCTGCAATGCCTGCACCTTGCGTCTGCCATGCAACAAATGCAAGTACCATAACTTTTGACTGTTTTTCATTCTGCGGACAAACCGGAATACGTTTGAGTCTGACTCATTTGTGGCGAGCATTGCGCGGCCAAGGTCCAACTTGTTCTTTTAGATTTGGAGGGAGTGTAAAATATGAGAACCTGCTGGCCTGAGCATTAGTGACCGCGTACCCAATCCGCTTTTTTAAATCTCATCGTTTCATTTACGTTTTGTATGTAGAAATCATTTTTGATAAAAAATTCTCGTGTGTGAGCCATTTGAGCTGTGTCACATGAGGGGTCTTGTCGCCCATGACGTGTGCACGTACGTTAAATATAATGGACACAACCCGTGACAAAAGGTTTCCTGTCACACTTACTGCAGCTTCTGCGCCATTTCAATTATGCCTCTCGCAAATTTACTTGCTTAACTTTTTACCCTCCCAAATTCGATAAATATTTAAAATGACTGGGATCAAAGATTTTGACTGCCCAGGTTCTCATTGGTCAATCAGTCACCCATCAATGAGCCAATCAATATCCAGAAAACTGCAGAAAGGCGCCACTATTCATCATCGCAAAAGTAGATTCGATACAGATACGGATAAAATGATATCATATCCGGACAGCGACCGTTTCTCCCCGAGAAGCTGGATTTTGCACTCACGAGGGAGCCCAAAGATTGATTCACGCAGTTATGTCGAGCTTCGATGACATCTTCGGTGACACGAGTGACTTGATGGCGGCAACTACACCATCGACGTCGGGGACCTCTGTACCAAGCTCATCCATCTCCCTCGAAGGACTCGGCCTGGACGATCTCGATCTCGGCGACCTCAAGCCGTCAACAAGTTCAACACCGGCAGTCACGTCCGACCCATCAGACTTCTTGGATTGGTTGGACCAAAAACCCACGACCACTAGCACCGCAACACCAACACCCGCTGTGCCAGTTGTCGAAGTGAGCAATTCAGCGTCCGCGGCGATTGCCGACCCGTTCTCCCTTGACGACGACCTACCGATTGCCCCGGCAGCCCCGTCCGCATCACCTGGAAACCCCTTTGCCGGTGCGATTCCTCCTTCGGTTCCCGTGTCAACTCCTGCCCCTGTGACACCAGTGCCGGCGACAGTTTTATCAGCGGACCCGAATGTATTTTCTGCGCCGCCGCCTATGCCAGTCGCTACGACGAAGCAGCCGACGCCATCACATTCGAACCCAAAATCAGCATCGGCGACAACTTCTCAAACAAACGCGACACCGCCCCACTCAGTGACGCACTCGTCAATCTCGGCAGCGCCATTGACCGCCGTCCCGACACCACCTCATTCCGCGACGCACACATCTATTTCTTCCGCCACAGCATTTAGTGCGACCGCCCCGCCTTCTCCTCCACACTCCAACAAGACGCCCCCACATTCAAACAAAGTGTCTACTCCCCCGCAAACAACGAATGGAACATCGTCATCCCACAAGCAGGTGACGCCGCCGCATACAAATAATCCATTCGCAGAGTCGGGGTCTCAATCCGCAGAGGCTGTGGTGCATTCACCAACGCCTCCTGGTACATTCAGTGGTCGACATCGCATCTCATTTGTCATCTAGTCATCACTATGACCACCGAGTGCGCGACGGCTGAGGCGATCAAGGCAAACGGTACGACGACAAATCCGTCCGTCGCTGCAGGTCGTGTGTTTGACGTCCGTCTAGACACGCTTCGGTCATCATACCGCCAAGCCAACAAGATTCCACCGTCCGAGCGCTTGCATGCGTGGAACGTCTTACTGGAGGCGAAACCACAAGACCCCGTTAGCCTCTCGGCGTCCGCCGCCCCCGCCACGGACGAGATGAAAAAGGACGCGGAAGCGATCTGCTCCGTCCTTTTTGGCGACGCAACTTTTTGCAACGTGCTCAAGCAAGAAGGCGTGCCCGTCGACGCCGCGCGTCTGTCCATGTCGGAGCACGTCGAGCAGCTTCTCCGCGCGCTCTGTGCGACCCACAAATTGGTCTACTACCCCAAGCTCGGCTCGCTCTACACGCCCCTCTTGGCCTTGAGCAGCGGTGATCCGCTCCGTCCCGACATCTTTGGTGTCATGGACGCCATCACGACGCGGTTGGTGCCGTCTCTGATCGCGCACGTGCCGAGCCAAGCAGTGGCCGAGGCGCGCCGACCGCTCATGAAGTTGCTCTTGTTGTACCACGACCCGACTGTGGCGTTGCATCTTGACCACACGTTGCCGCAGTGGAACGACGGCACGTTGGGTATCTTGCCCGATTCGTGGATGAGTTCGCTCTTTGAAGGCACGGACCACACCAACACGATGCCACTCCCAGCGCTGAGCAACATTTGGGACTGCTGCGTCGTGAACGCAAGCTCGACGTACCCGTCCATCATTGGTGTCTTCATCGTGCTCCATGCGATTCTCCAGTCCAAAAAACGCCTCCTCAGCCTCACGAATGCCACGACGTTGCGCACCGTCATGATGCAACTGCTCGTGGAGACGCTTGGTCAGTCGCCCCAGCTGCTCCAGCATGTGCACGACCTGATCGAGAAGACTCCATTTTCGTTTTGCACCAAGATCTGCGATGCCGGCATAGAGGTCAAGCCTCTCGACACGACCAAGTCGACGAGCCGGACCAACTCGACCACAAACAACAGTGTCACGTCTCCCCGCACGGCCAGCAAGGACCAAATGGATGCCGCCAACAACGGTGCAGCAGGCATGTCGAAACTGAGCGCGAGCTTCAGCTCGATGAACTCCAAGTTTTTCTCGGGAGCGTCAAAGCTGACGGCCTCCATCATGACGACGGGCAAATCGACCGCGTCGTCGTCGGCGTCGTCGGGTAGCGACGCGGACCGACTCTCGAGCCGCAGCGAAAGCTTCCACTTGGAGACCGCAGCCGTCTACTTTAGCATGACAATCTCAGCGTGCGAAGTCATCCCGTCCGTCTTTCGTGGCTTCAAGTCTGCCTGCACGGAAAAGGTACATTGATGTCCCATCGACCGTTGACACGTGGCGTAGATTCGCTACTTTATTGTGGATTGCCGCCCCGAGGAATACCTGCGCCACGGCCGCATCCCGACGTCGTTTGCATTCAACTCCGAATCGCTCATGGACCCGTCGGCGTTTGACGCTGTCATGGCCACCCTCCAGCCACTCAAGTCATCGGTGCACATCTGCATCCTCGGGCACGGCTACGCGCGTCATGCGAGCCACATGATCAAGGACCTCAACATGCCCAAGAGCCTCGTGGCCGACATGCTGGCCAAGGACGCGGCACAGATCAACGACGCCGTCATGTTCCTCGCCAAGCGCGGCTTTCCTTACGTCAGTGTCGTCGAGGTACGGTATGACTCGCACACATCGTGTCCTTAATTTGATCCAGGGCGGGTACGCCTCGACCCATCGGTTCTTGACCAAGTCGCGGCTCTTTTCGTTGTCCGATTTGACCGACCACGACCCGAAAGAGTGCGACCTGTGCTCCCAGGACGCCGCGCTGAAACACAAAGGCGGGCGGTCGGCGTCGCACCACTCGGACGAAGAAGACGAGTACATTCAACGCACGGAAGGTGGCGTGTGTCTTGGCCGTTTTGGCCCTGACGGACGCAAGCGAACATCCACCGCGCCGCGGTCGTCCGTGACGTCCCCAACCACGTCGTACTTTAGCAGCATGACAAGTGCCCTCAAGGACTCGACCAAGACGATGGCTGCCGTGAGCAGCAAGACCCTCAAGGCCGTGCCTGGGTCCAACATGATGTCGGACGCTTTCAAAGACTCGACCAGCTGGATGATGAAAAAGGCCGAGGCAATTCACTTGAACGAAGTCTCGTCAACCATGTCCTCGACAGTCACGTCTGGTATGTGTGTTTGGCCGCCGGAAAACTCATATGTGCGCAGGCATGCGATCGGTTGTGGACGTGGCTGCCAATCCCGCCACGTCGCTCAAGAAAGCGGCCAACTCGTTTGCGTCAACAATGGGCAACGCTGAACCCCCCATGATGTAGACACAAATCCCCCTTGTGTTGCTGTACCACGTTTGTTTTGCATTTAGGCCTCCGATGCGGTCGTCTTCAACCACAGGCCCGGCGGCGCCCGTGGCTGCAGCATCGTCGGCTAGCATGAAGTCGGCATCCGCGTCGACAGCCGCAACCAAGAGAGCGGCGCCGTCGAAAGCCAAGGAAGCAGTCTTCTCGATCGACGATGACGACGAAGAGGAGTCCGACTCTTTCATGGGTGGCGGCGAACCATCCGCCGACGAGAGCGAAACCCAGTCAGCGGCCCCCGTCATCATCGCGCATACTGTCAAGAAGGGCGGGATTGCCGACCTGAAAAAAGGCATGCAGATCCGAATGCCAGAACTCTTGCCGCTCGTGTCGTCGCCGCTCTTTTCGTGCTACAAGAAAAAGACGCGCGGCACGGACACGCTCATGCTCCCGCGGTCGGTTGGTTGGGTTGTCACAAGGCTGATGTTGTCTGTGGTAGACACGTGGTGATTGCTGAAGGCCACATCGTTGTGCTCAAGACGGACAAAGTCCAAGAGGACGTGCGCTACGTGCGCTCATGCCATCACTTAAGCCACATTGGACGCATGACTTGCATGAAGAAGAACGCGCTCATGGTGACGCTCTACTTGACCTACGACGACAAGAACAAGCAAAACTCGTACGAAGTGCAGCAGCGCGATGCGTTCATCAAGGTCGTGCGGTCGTCCATGGAAGTGTTGGCCGCCGAGCAAAAGGCGGACGACGAGGCATAACCCTATTGTATTGTTTGTCTATGCTACGATGACCTCTTGCGTGTACGTCACGGACACACGTCACGAAAATGTATTACACGCTCACAAGCACCCCGACTTATGTTGAAGTTTCCTTCCTAGTCGACGGCACTCCATTTTACGCTGTTCGAACTGCTGCTTGACCACGGTTGGACGACGCCTGGTGTGGCTTGGAACGTTTCTTGGACTTCTGATGGGCCTGGTGTCGTGTCTGCCTCGCGGCGTGCTCGTACTCTTGCGCTTGCAATTGCCGAGCAAACTCGCAGTCCTGGCGCTCTCGCTCTTCCTTGGCCCGCTGCTCTGCCAGTTCGATCATTTGGATGTCCGAGAGGTTCACGTTCTCCTCCTGGCAGAGGCCCCAACTGTTGGTCTTGAGGTTCCACGTTTGCTTCTCCGTCACGACTTCGGCCGCTTGGATGGCCGCGAGCGAGTGGATTGTGGGCGTCGACACTGTTTGCCAGCTCTTGCTCTTCTTTTCTTCGACTGATGCCCCTCGGCCCTTGCGCGCGGGCTTCATAAAGCTCTCCAAGCTAAAGCTGGCGGCGCTGCTGCTGGTGTTGCTACTGGCAGGTCCCACCGACAGACTCATGCCACTGTTGAGCTTCATCGCTGGCATGGGCTGCCCCTTGAGACTTGGCGATGGCCACGATGCTGCGGCTGTCATTGGCGGAGTGTTAGGCACCATCAACGGCGTCGTGGGCTTGGACAAGAACGCAGTCAATGGGACAAACTTGGCCTTTGTTTTGGGCGCTTTGGGTTCGGTCGGTGGCGCGGCCTTCTTGCTTTCAAGCTCCACCGTTGGTGCCGGTGTGATCTTTTTGATTTCCTGCGGCGTTGATATTGCCTCCAGACGAGTCGTTTGGGCAGTCGTTGCCTTGGATTCGTTCTGATGATGCTTGACCATTCGCTTGGCCGACTCCTTTGGTTCGATTGAAATTGCCACAGGAGCGGTACTCTTGGGCCGTAATGCCGGCGACCGCTCGACAGGCGCTTGTTGGGGCAATTGCGCGGCGAGATCTTTGATTTGTTGGAGCAAGGCAGGCTTCCGCTTCAGCTTGGCCTTCTGGGCGTCGCTGAGCGTCACGAGAAGCTCCAAGTCGTTGAGTTGGTCGACGCGTTTTCGCAAGGACCGCATCTTCTTTTCAATGTCCTTCTTCACAGGCAACGCCACGACCGTCGAGGACGACGGCAGACCCGCCGCCTTTCCGCCATGCCATTTGGCTGCCTCGAGCGCCAACTGCCGCTGCTGTCCGATTTCATCGAGTTCAATCGGCCACTCGTCGGCGTTCTTGGCCATCTCGAGCACCGCGTCCAAGTTGTCGGCCACAAACCGTCGGCAGAGCGCTTGGAGTGGCAACAGGTCAAGCATGTCGGCCTGATTAAAAATCTTGACGACGCTCTGCAGCGACACCTGCGCACTCATCGCGTGCTGACACGCGGTCACGAGCGTGTCCATACCGCAGTCAAGCCGCGTCCGCGCGGGCGCGACCAACACGACCGTGTGCTGCGGCCCCGCCACGACCGCCGCCGCTTGCTTGACGCGGGACACGCGTTTTGGGATGGGCTGCCAATTACGGCCTTCGTGGCCAAGCGTGCCGCATCCCCACGTGTAGACGTCGCCAGACTCGAGCACGACGGCGCAGTGCTCCTTAGCTGCCGCGACTGAGAGCGCGCGATCGTGGAGCGGGACGTAGTTGAGCGACCCAAGGGGGTTGGGTCCATGGCCCCATGTGTAGACGTTTCCGAGCGAGCTGAGACCAATCGAATGGAGCGGCGCGGACGAGATGTCGACAATCGAAATGGGAAATTGCTGGACGCGGGGCAGCCAGAGGTTTTGGTGCTGCTGGCGGAGTTTGGCTTCGCGCGAGTGGTGGCGCAGGATGACTTGGGACGGAAAGTAGGCGCCCCATCCCCACTGCCACACTTGGCCTTGGTCAAAGTTGTCCTTCTGGCACGCCAAGACGACGCACGTGTGAAAGCACGAGACAGCGATCTACGCGTGGGTGATGACGCGGTCGTGTCATGCGGCACACCTTGGTCGCCACGACCGACGTGTACTCGCCGACGGCGGGGTTGGCGCTGTGGGGCAAGAGCGACTCGACGCGTTTGGGCAAGTGCAAGCCTTGGTCGGTTCCAAACCCTTCCTACACACGCCTCGTGATGACGTAATCAAGGGAGGTCACACCTTGCGTCCAAGTTGCCCTTTTTTGTTGCTGCCCCACGTAAACACGTGCCCCGCGGACGTAATCGCCGCCGAGTGGCAGCTGGCCGCGGCAATGTCGACGATCGTGAGCGCCTTGAACGCGTCGATGCGTTTGGGAACGAGGCGACTCGACGCGCATGTTTGCTTGGCGGGGAATCCCAACTGCCCAACACATCAACATATTGACCATGGAGCGGCGACAGACCTGGCCAAAACTGTTGGAGCCCCACGAATACACTTGGCCGTTGCTCGTGAGTGCCAGCGAATGGTTTTCGCCCGCCGACGCCTTGACGACAATGCGTTGTGGAAAATGTAATTGCACCGGGTGGATGCAACTAGTTGCCGTGTCAAACTTGATCATGAGAGGCACCTGCGTACTTGAATTCGGACCCCGTGCCAAGGCGTCCGCCTTTGCCAAATCCCCACGAATAGCAATGGCCCGCAGACGAGACGGCCAATGTGTGGTACATGGCGGCAGAGACATTCACCAAGTCGACGCCGGGCTGGAATTTCACACGCCGCGGGATGTACTGCTCGTCGCCATGGGGCAAATGGTACCCGAGCTACGAACGAATGCGTGTGGCGAAGAGCGTGGCACATATCAGCATGTACCTGAAAATCCACTTTTCCAAATGTGTAGACTTCGCCGCCAACGGCCGCGGCCGCCCGCTTCTTGCGTTGCAGGAGCGCCGAGAGCAAGTCCAGCGGCGTCATGCCGTCGTGGTCAACGACGCAGAGCGGCGAGTCGTCCAGGCTCGCATGTGCGCCGCCATTCAAGAGAAGGAGAGAGGCTACAGACACGTCAGAACGAGACGACAAAGGCGCGCGATGCGTACTGTTGAGGTGGCCTTGGAGAAAGCTGCGGTGGAGCGGCGTGTAACCCGATTCCTACGCGCGCGCTTGATTGAGGGCGACGAGGCCCGAGAGGGAATGGACGGACCTGGTCTTGCGCATTCGGGTTCGCACCGTGGCGCAAGAGGAGGTCCACGATCCCATCCCAGCCGCGACTCGCTGCGCGTCCGTGAGGTCCCCAACGAAGGACGACCACGTACCCGCGACGTGGAGCGCGGTCTCGCCGAGGCTGTTCCGCTCATCGGCGGGGACTTCGCCTTCGCGGAGGAGGTGCTCGAGTGCACTGAAGTCGTTCTCGTGTGTGGCTGTCCACACGTCCATCGTCGTCGTCACTCGCAGCGCCGCCTTCTCCATCATGGTCGACTCGGGTTTTTATTCCATCGAGAGATGCTTGAATGTGCTGCCCACACACACATCGAATCATATGGCGAGAGAAGCAGCTGAATCTGTAGATTCAGCCCATAGGTGCACCAAATCCATAGTATACGCCCCTCTTACAAACACATATAGGTGCGTGTCAACCATATCAGTGCGTATCCAAGCGAAGGCCAACGAACAAACCAACCCCATCGCGGCCAGTCCAAAGTTCTAGATTTGCTCTCTGTGTGTCCGTCCACCGCCCGCACAAGAATAACGACGGTGGCTCAGGCGGCTCGTTGCCATATTTAGATGCCCCTTTGCAAGGTTGACTGTCCGTGGACGGAGAATCTGAGCTCGGGCGGTGGTGTCGATCCCTCAGGAGTATAAACTCGACCATCGCATGACACATTTTCCTCGACCAAGCGACACGCAGGCTCAAAGCCCTCCGTCGTTCAGCAGCAGCACCAAGACACCAAAAACGTATCGACACGCAAGGGAGGACGCTGGCAATCACGATATCTTTATCGGCTGGCCGAATGGTTGATTGGTTAGATTTTGGCCAATGGAATGGGTCTATCGATATCCGGATAGTAGGTCGATGAACCGGTCGGATACGTGTGCGCCCCCGACGGTTTCACAGGAGTTTCGCACGACACGACCGACGCGGCGGCGGCGCTGGATGCCAAGATAAGAGAAATCACACACATGGACGACCTGCAGCAGTACTCCTTCGCGGCCAAGCCACGCGCGGTGCGAGGCAAGTACCGCGACAAGAAGGCCAACAAGTACGTGAACACGACGCATCCTGGCGCTGACTGGTCTTGCAGCTCGGTGTTCAACATCATGACGGACCCGCGCGTGGCGCGGGGAAGTGTCTTTGCCGCGGCGGTACGTCGACTTCCTTTCGCTGTCCTGTTGGCACTTGTGGGTAGAACTCGATCCACATTCAACGGGAAAACGTCCGGGCGGCCAACCAACAACCGCCCCCATCATCCACGAGCAATGGTTCGACCAGGATGTTCAAGAAGCAGACAATCTACGAACCCCCCGTGACACTCCAAACATGTCCATGTCTCGGTTGTGTGTTTGCTCATCGTATTATCGCGTAGACTTTCCCGTCGACTTGGAGAAAAACTTGATCGAGCAAACGCCACAGGTCCACGAAATGCACGCGGCGACGCAGACCGACGCGTTTGTCGCCAACGACAAACACAAAAAGCCGTTTGTGCTAAAAAAGACAGGCGTCGACGCCGCCACCGAGGTCGCATCGCCGCGCCGTCTCGAGCCTCACGCGTCTCGTAGATCGCGGCGACGGATCGCCTCTTTGACTTCGACATGGAAGTCCAGCCCATGCTCACGGTTCTCGTCAACAAGACGATGAAGCAAGCGCTGTGCGAAGTCGAACGCGAGGAAGAACTCAAGACAATCGAGTCGTACGTGTCGACGCTCCACGACAGACAAAGCGTCGAGGCCGAGAGCATCCGCGACCTCGTTGAACATGCCAAGAAGGCGTACATGGCCAAGGCCATGGAGAAGGACGTGGCGCAGAAGCGGCGCGCTGAAATGGAAGAAGTTGAGCGCAAGGTCGCGGCCGCGAGCCTCAGTCGATTCCTCCTCGACCAAGTCACGGCCGACACGACGGCAGTGTTAACGGCTGAAGGCGTCTACTACGACCCGCTGCGGCGCCACGTCGAGTCGAATTTCCTCCCGTGGGTCTACGGGGCCGCGGATGCGCGCGTCCGTGTCAAGCGCGTCGGGCTCGAGTTGACTCAAGGTAGAGATGACGCGACCTCGTCATGTGATGACGTGGCTAGATGTGGTCGCGGGAAGCCTTCGGCAGCAGCGGATGCTGACGCATATTGTGTCACTGCGGGACGCGCTCGGGTTCGTCTCGATCGCTTGCAGCCACAAGCCCGAGTACGGCGTCACGTCCATTGGGCCGCTGCCGTACACGAGCAGCCTCGCAGAAATGGAAGCGTTGGCGCAGGTGCGTCTGCCTGATGCCAGGAGGATCATGATGGGGTCTAGGCATGGATGCGAGAGAAAGCGCCGACGGTGCCGCGGCCGTCCGGCGGCTTTCTCGTCGATGTGCTGGCGGCGGCAGCAGGTATTAATAGTGTGTAAACTAGAGAATCAAGGTCGAGAAACGATGTGTCATGTGTGCACTATGCAAAGCAGGGGGGTGTAGACAAACTATGGTGTAGCACTTGTGGCACTAGAAATCCATGTCAGTGACAGCAAGGACACTGCTCCTTCGTCCTGTGGGGCATTGATTATCTGTCGTTGCCACATGCGAGTCGTGGGTATGTATCATCGTGGGACAAGTGATTGTTAAATAATCGGTAGTCGGCAAGGGACTGGACGCCTAGACGGCGTAGCAGAGGGAGCGAAAGCCGCGGAAGCCATGAAGGAGGACGACTTGGATACCCAAGAAGCCCATGACGGTGCCACTGGCGCCAATCACACCAGCAATCACAAACAACACGAACGCGGTCTTGCGGTACTTGCGGATCAAATAGCTCAGGCCGATCTGACCGAGGAGACTGCCGACAAAGCCCACGACGCCATACCAGATTGCGTAATTATGGGGCAACATCCCCAGTACGATAAACTACGACACAAATTACCACACGACCTACAGAGTGGCTTCGTACTTGGATTGTGGTCGCCGACGACGTAAAGAGAATCATGGCCGACGACGTCCCAGATGCGACTTGGGGGTGGAGACCGATTTCGAGGAGCAGCGGTCCTTTGACCATGCCGCCGCCAATGCCTAGGACGGGTCAACATGACGAAAGACATGACATGACATACCCAAGAGACCCGCGGCCACACCCGCCACCGTGCACAGCGCAGGGTACAACACAGTCGTGTGTCGGTTCCATTGAATGTCACCAGCCACGTATTCGTATCTATCAACAACGCTGAGCAAACTACAACGAAGAGGAGGACCCAACCCGTAGCGCTGCATGAGTTCATGGCGATGGAGTACTTTGACGCCAAAATAGCTCGTCACGGCGGCAAAGAATGGAAAGACGAGGACAGTGAGGCTCCAGTAGGCCGTGCTACCCACACAACTCAACACCACATGGCAAAACGCACACATGTGTACCTGCCACAGACCATGCCTACGATGCTGGGGGCTCCATGGCCACCTTTGAGCATCGAGTAGACAAAGAGACCGAGCCATGCGAGGAAGAGCACCGACAAGTCTCCCCACGGGACCGACTGCTTGTATTTGGTTTGCATCTCGCCGAGGTCTTGGTGGGGCTTTTCCAGCCCCCGCTTGTCAGATGGAAGCAAGCTCGCTTCGTCGTCGCTCGTGTCGTCGTCGGCCTCGACGACGCTCGAGAGTTCAACCGAGACGACGTGCGCGGCGGTGACCGTCGCCGCCTGCCGCCATTTCCTCGCGCATGCGACGACGGCGGGCGAATGCTTGCGTGCGAGGACGAGGTCGGTCCAGTGCGCGAGGACCTTGGCAGCGATCGCGCGGTCCTTGGCGTCTTCTTGTTGCCAGATGGACTTGCCTTTGGTCACCATGCGCTGACTCGTCTTGGAGAGGAGGACGACGAGGAGGATCGTGATGACCCACTCGGGACAGACTTTGTTCATGCTCACGCCAATGATCGTGCCAGCGAGCGTCATGGGCTCCATCATGACCATGACTTCGTAGTCGATGAGTTGGCTAATGAAGAGGTAAAAGAGGATGCAAGTGGGTGGCAACGACGACGTACCGATGGGGCACGAGCGGGTGCTTTTGGCGAAAGTTGAGCAGACAGCTCGCGAGTGCACTGCCAAAGATTGTCGCCTTGGACAATGGGATCGCATCGTGTGACGAGAAGCCCAAGACGATGATGTAAAGCGGCACCAAGAGCCCACCGCCGCCGAGTCCGCCGCCTGAGGATCGCGTATGAGAAAGAATGAACATGAGCGGCGATACCGGACGAAATGAGGATGCAGACAAAGGCGCCAATGGTGCCGGCAAGGTCGACCGAGTTGAGGGGGAAGAGCGGGCGAGGCGCACAGAATTTATCGATACACACCTGCGGGCGCCGAGTCGTGCCGAATTCCCGGCAGTCGGCGTCTGTCGAACACGACGCCGTCATGTGTCCGTCTTGCTTGAGCGCTCGGCGCACGATCGAAGTGATGTGGTTCCTGCTGCCGCTGTATGCAAGAAGAAGGAGGGATGCGACGGCAAGGAGAGCCGCGATGGCGCGGTACGTCCGTCGCTTGCTCTTGGCCGCCATGAGAGACGGTGGTCGCAGCGGCGGGGTGTCCATAGGAGTTCAGCGGCGTTTGCGCGGCGTCGTCGCAACAGGAATGGACAAAAGCGCATGGGACCTATGAGACGCCAGCCAATCAGCGCGCGTGAAGGCAGCTACACTTGGATTGTCTATACTCGCAAGATGTTCCAACAGTTTCACTTGCAAGATCCTCAAGGGATGATCCACTTGACGAGTCGCGCGAGGGGCGTCCGCGGAGCAAGGGGGGCGCGCTTCCTCGCGCGTACTCGAAGCGCCAGCGAGGAAACGCAGGGAGTCTCATGAGGGCCGCACGGACATGAACCATCTCATCAAGGTTCTTCTTAAGAGACAGTCTCACCATGCGGTGGGTGCTTCGGACTGGCACTGGGTCGCATGATAGGCGCGGCATGTGAGATGGCGGCGCCGCAAGAGCGCGTGGCGCAACATGCATTGTGATAACGATGTGCGACCTTTCGCGCTCCCATGAAGGACATGCAACTCATCCGGATACGATACTCTCCCACTCTGCGACGCAAAAACGCGATCTTCCTGTGGCGCACAAGAAAAAAATGTGGCATTGGTTCTGGGCGGCGTTGTGTGTCGTCTTGGGGCTTCTCCTCCAGAGCGCTCTGCATGACCAGCACCCGCACCCGGGACAAACCCTCTGTGACGCGCGGAAGCTCGGACTCATCGTCGTCGGCGACGTCCATCATGCGCTCGCCCACCGCCTCCTAGGCGCGCTCGAAGCGCTCAACACGACCCACGGCGACTTTTGCGGCGCCGACGTGCATGTCGCGGCCGTGGGCAACCCCACGCGTGGCTTTGTCCAGCACGCGCGCGGCCTCTCATGGGACCACATCCGCGCGATCGTGAGCCACACGCTGGACGGACTGGAACTCGCGGAATGGGACGGCCTCGACAGCGCCGACGAATTGGCGCACCAGGAAACGCTCCGCGATGTCGCCACGACCATGTCGGCCTTCGGACACTTTGACAAATTCGTTGTCGTCGACTGCGGCGCGACGGAAGATGTCGCCGACCTACTTGTGGCCAAACAACTTGGCATGGGTCTCGTCTTTGCGACCCCGCGCCTTTTGGCAACGCTGCCGCATGCGCAGTACCGCCGCCTCGTCTCGGATGCCGTCGCTCCTACCTCCTCATGGCGGCGGAGTCGGCTGGTCGCATTTGGCGGCGCCGTCGGCCGCGGCCTTCCGCTCCTCGCCCTCCTCCATCGCGTCCGCGCGTCCGGCGACCAAGTCACGCACGTGCAAGGCACGTTTGGCAGCGCCGTCGGGTTTTTCCTCGCGGAAATGGACAAGTACGACCACGACATTTGACGACAACGTCACGACAGACAACGCGTAGAGGCAGCACGTGGAGCGACGCTGTGTCCACGGTGTACGAGAATGGGCTAACGCAAGACGACCCGCGCGATGACTTGCTGGTATGTCACATGTGGTCTGTCACGCTGACATGTGAGACGAGGGCACGGCGCTCGCGTGGGACGCCCTCGTCGTCGCGCGCGAGCTCGGGCACCGCGTCGACATGCCGGCTGTCGCGGTTCGTGGACTGATCACGCCGGCGATGCGCAACTGGACCATGCAGAAATTCGGCGACGAGTTTGCCTTGCACAATGGAGGTGTGTCGATGCGGGAGTCGCGGGGATGCAATTATTGGTAGATATGAAGCGGACGTGGGTTCAAGCCGAGGCGCACGACGGGAAGCTGGCGTATGTGGCGAGCATCGACCAAGATGGTAGCGTCCGCGTTGGCCTTCAAACTCTCCGAGCTGACCACGTGCTTCGCCATGCATCGTCCTGTTCGTGGGGCCGCGACGAGAACGCAGATGACGAGCGTGTGTGTAGATGCCGACAGCGTCGCTGAAGTCCGCACGCTCAACTTCCCCAAAGGCATTGTCGTGCGCGCCGTCGACCCCGACAACACAGGCACCGTCGCGGCGGTCGTCGCCGACATTGCGTCACTGAGCTGCGTGCTCTTCAGCCGCTGTGACTTGCCCTGAGCGGCGCGCGCCTGTCGCATGACAACGAAGACGCTTCCACGTCCATCGAGAGTAAGAGGAAGAATATGCATAATGTGTGTGTTCCCATCTTAAGTGCATTGACATGCTCCAATGCTACCAAAAGCTCATGGCTCGTGGAGATTGTTCACGCGTGCTCTCGAATTGTGTGATCTTTGTCCCCGCCAAAAGGCGTGAATCCGGATATACCGTGTATTTTCCGGATATCGTCGCAGTTTTCGATTTGGATCGTTGGTCGCGACATCCATGACCAGCACGAGCGTTCAAAATGCGCTCCATCTCTTCGACGACGACAGCGACGAAGAAGACGTGTCGTCGCCGCCGACACCCGCCCCCGTCTCTGCCTCAGCGTCCGAAGTACACCTAGAGTTCACCAGCTCGTCGCCGACGGCGCAGACGGCGCCGCACGACGACCGCGCGCCGTACCAGCCGACGTTGTGGACGCACTTGCCGCCGGATTTCCTGGGGCCGATGGAATTCCGCGCGAGCGTTGACGAATTCGGCGGCGGGCGGGGGTACTACGCGGCATGTGATCTCCCCGCGGGGACGTTGCTGCTTCGCGAACGCGCTTACGTGCTCTGGCCCGACGTCGACGACCGCTCGACGCTTCTCCTCGCGACCGTGGAGCAAATCTTGCTGTGCGAGGACGCCGACGAGATCGGGACCAACATGGCGCCGCTCCACCCCGTTGTCTTGGAAGACTTGCCGGCCACGCTGCTCGACGCCGCGCGGGACGAATACACCGCGCCGCTCACGGCCCTCCTCGCCAAATTCAACCGCACCGACGACGTGGACCGGTGGCTCCAAGTCGTGCTTGGGATGCAGTGCAATGCCTTCTCGAGCGGCGTCTTTCTCCACACCGCCATGTTCAACCACGACTGCAACCCCAATTGCGTCAAGTTCACGCCCGAGTCGGCCATGAGCGTCTCGGAAGTGCGCGCCGCCAAGGCGATCAAGAAGGGCGAGCAGCTCTTCATCTCGTACCTCTACCCACGCGAACAGAGCAGGGAGAGGCGGCAAAAGCAGCTCACTCGGCAGTTTGGGTTTGAGTGCGTCTGCCCCATGTGCGCGCGCGGCGACGCGTTCTCGCCGCCGCCGCCGCCGCCGATGGAGATCGACAAGTCGCTTGATGACGTCGAGACGGACTTGGGCGTGCTCGAGGAACTTTTTGCCGACCATCCGTCCAACAACGCGCCGCAGGTGCTCCACGCCGCGCTCGAAGCGCTCTCGGACCTCCTGGAACTCGTGCCTCATGACCATGTTGTCATGATGCGCGTCCACAAACTTGTGGCCGACAGCTGCGACCGCCTCCTCCAGCGCCGGAACCACGTCGAGGAACATGCGATCCTCTTCGTCCGGAGTTGTGTCGAGCTGCTCGAACTGCAGAAGCTCTTCCTCGACCACGACCACATCGACCTCGCGCGCACGCTCAACGACATCAGCCAAGGCATCCGACTCCTCCTGAGCTACAACCCACAGGTGCTCCTCGAGGAGTTCCCCGAATGGGCGACCTTTCGCCAGGCCTCCATCGTCGAGTCCAAGTACACCAAGGAGTACAAACGCATCAAGAAGTTGTATGAATAAACATGACGTCGATGTGTCTGGAGATTCGAAGGTCATTCTGGGCTTGCCAGAAATGGATCGCTCGTTTTTTTTACTTTTTCTTGTGTCAAATTCACAGAATGTAGTAGGGTTTTTCATATTCAATTGATACAATGCACAAATTTCAACAGAAATCTACGAAATATTTCTCGAATGATATCAAAAAATATTTTCGAATTGGTCGTTTTCCGGATAATTTTTGGAAGTATCTGCCTTGGGTGTGGAATAAAACCTGTCCAGAGACTTGGTGACACGTCAGTTTCTAAGACCCTCTTCGCCGCCGCAGATCGCCGCGTCCACCGTCCCCTCGTTCCTGTCGCGCTTCTCCCTTCCCCTCCAGGCGCCATGAATATCTTCCGTCTCATTGGCGATATGACCCATTTGCTAAGCTTCTTGGTGATGATCCTCCGACTCCAGGCGAGCCGCTCGGCCACGGGCATCTCCCTCAAGTCGCAGGAACTCTTCTTCCTCTGCTACGTCACGCGGTACCTCGATCTCTTCACGCACTACGTGTCCTTGTACAACAGCGTCATGAAGCTTCTCTACCTTGGTCTCTCGGGTGCGATTGTCTACTACATTCGCTTCAAGGAGCCGTTCAAGTCGTCGTACGACAAGTCGCTGGACGCGTTCCTCCACTGGAAGTTTGCGGTCTTGCCGTGCGCTGTCCTTGCGCTCATCTTCCACGAGCGCCTCGAAGTCATGGAAATCTTGTGGACCTTTTCCCTCTACCTCGAAGCGGTCGCGATCATTCCCCAGCTCATCCTGCTCCAGCGCACAGGCGAAGTCGAAAACTTGACCTCCAACTACGTCGTCTTGCTCGGCATCTACCGTGCGTTCTACTTGATCAACTGGATTTACCGCGCCGCGACCGAGCCCCACTACCACACGATCTGGCCCATGCTCATTGCCGGCCTCGTGCAGACTGGGTTGTACGTTGACTTTTTCTACTACTACGCCAAGAGGTAAGCCTTCCATTGTACCATCTTTGATCTCACTCTGTCTAGCAAATACTACGGCGTCAAGCTGACGTTGCCCAACTAAGCGATCGCCTTGGTCGACATCAGGGTAAACCATACAATACACGAGAGCTGTCAATGTATGCACATGTTCTGCATTGTCGTGCTTAGACGTCGAAAAGGTCGAAATTCACATGCTGTCGCACGTGCTTGGTCGCGAGGTTGAGGCGCTTGACGTCATACCGGTTCAACTTGGCCGTGAAGCTCGCAATGCGCGCCGTGAGCGTGTAGCTATCACATGTCGATGGCGGCACATAGATGCACGGAATGTTGCCTTCGTTCAGACGCGCCACAAGCTACATGCGACTCTCAGAGTGTCCTTAGGAGTGCAACGTACATGGGGCGACGGGTGGTCCCACCCCGTGAGGATCAACCCCGAATGGAGGTTCTCGCCGCGGCTCTTGTACTCGGCTTGGTTGGCCAAAATGGCGTCAATCACGTCCACGCGGCCGCTGTGCTACTCAAAAATCGCATGAGGTCTAGATGACATGGCGTCGTGGCGCTACCGTGATGACCAGTTGGCTTACGATTGGCTTGAACACGTTGCGGGCGTCGACGGGCGCGAGGGCCAATCGCACGTTGGCAAAGTAGCGCAATTTGGCATCGTGGCCTACGCTGAGATGTCAACGACAACAGAGGAAGCGACGGACCGGAAATGAGGTCGCATTTGAACAGCTTGCTGTAGTCGGAAATGGACGGATGGCTCAAATCGTCGAGTTGCGGGATGCATCCGATGAGCGGAACGTCCCAGCGCTTGAGCGCGCGTGCAAAGTAGTCCTACGGCAAGAGATATGGGCATGGCAGGGGCGGCGCGCGACTACCTGGACCATGTCGAGCTTCTTGGGGTCGACTTTGTTGAGGATGACGCCCTGATACGACACATAATAGAAATGGGGGGAGGACCCGTCGTACCTTCAACTGAACGCCATGCTTCAAGAGCATTTCGCGGTTGAGTGCAAGCTGATCAAAGGACGACCCGAGGCCCCCGAGCGCAATGCAGATCGCGTCCATGCCCAACTCCTCTGCCCACAAGACGGATGAGGGGTGGGCAATGACGACGACGACGTACCGGCAACTTGGGCGTTGTTAATATCGCAGATAGATCCCACGCCCGTGTGTCCTGTTCCTTCCACAACGATGAATTCGCTCGCGCCGGCGAGGTTGCGGTGGGCATCGTGGACGGCCGAGACGAGTTCGGCCGACGTGACCTTCCCATCGATAAAGTCGCGCGTGAAGCCGTCGGGAAAGATGACAGGGGACATGTCCTTGTAGTCGTGCACGAGGCCAAAGTGTTCCTTGAACAAGAACGAGTCCTTGTCGACACGCAATCCACCCCCGACGGGGACATGTTGTTGCCCCACGGGCTTGCAGTACGCGACTTGCTTGGACGGGTCATTCTTGAAGCGATCTTGGAGGTGCGCGACGAGGCCGAGACACGTCGTCGTCTTCCCTACATGCTGTCCCGTGGACAAGATGAGCACGTGCTTCTGGATCCGCTTCCCGAGACCGATCGCCGTCGCCATGATCATGTGTGAAGATTTGTGTGGGATTGCAATGTCCCGGCCAATCACAGCCTGAGATTCAATGTATTTTAGCCAATCAAATGGCGCCCGTTCCCTCGTTGCACAGATATGTGCCGCACGACAGTGTTCACTCAACATGCAATGAACCGAGCGGCCCCCCCTCCACGAAGGCGGGCAATAAGCTCAGCTGCGTGAACATAATGGGAAGTGGGGCACAAGGAGATGCTCTTTGACACGTGGAGCTCGCATCCCATGTGCGTGGCTGCGTGAGATACTATCCCTCGCGGGTCACGTAGGAAAGTGCAAGAAGTCCTGCTCATGCTGCACATCGAAAGACGATTCATTCAAGCACCAGAAACACATGAAAATACGCGACTTTGCATAAACAGCCTGTCGCTTCGACGCTCAGTGACCGCGCTGAGCTCGTCCAGCTCGTCCGTCCGCGTTTGACACTTTGTGATATCGCATGCCAATGTTATCCGGATATACCGGATAACTATTCCCACCAATCAATGCCAATTGTTTGTTCCGCAGGATGAGCGCCGGTGCCGCGAGTGTCCCAGAGAAGATCGTGCTCCGTGAGGGCAACGAGTTCCGCTTCGAGGTGCATGGGGAAGACGAAGTGACCATCCGCCTCCGTTCGGGCACGGCGGAGCTCTTCGGCGTCGAACTCGCCAAGGACAAGGAGTACCATTTCCGCAAGTGTCAACTCGCAATCTTCACATGGCACGGCTGCGAGCTCCATCTGCAGGGTCAACGCGCGTCGTCGTACACGTCGGATGAGACACCGATGAACGCAATCGTCAACATCCACGCGCAGTTGGATCAGCTCCGTCGCCAGGCCCTAGATTCCAAGTCGGCAGGCCCGCGCGTGCTCGTGACAGGTCCGTCGGACGCTGGCAAGTCGACCGTCTCCCGCATGTTGCTCAACTATGCCCTGCGCATGGCGATGAAGCCTACGTTTGTGGACTTGGACGTCGCCCATGGATCGCTCAGTGTCCCCGGCACGATCGCCGCGACGCCGCTCGAAATGAACTGCCTCAGTGTCGAAGACGAATTCATCTTGACGGCGCCGCTCGCGTACTTTTACGGCCACGCTGAAGTCAAGGAAAACCCCGAGCTGTACAAATACCAAGTCACGGAACTGGCGAAACGCGTGGACCAGCGTCTCGCCAACGACGCCGACGGTACGTCGCCACGTATGTCGACCTCATGTGCTGCCAGTGAATGCTTCGGGCGTGATCATCAACACGTCGAGTTGGATCGATGCCACGGGCTACCAAGTGCTGCTCCACTGCATCCAAGCCTTCAACGTTGACTTGGTGCTCGTCCTCGGGCAAGACAAATTGTACAGCGAATTGGCGCGCGACCTTGCGACGTCGACGGCGTCCGTCATCAAATTGCCGCGCTCCGACGGCGTCGTCCAGCGGTGCGGCTTCGATTCCCTCCATTCTGTCTGTCTCACCGTCCACGTCCCAGGTCCAACCAGCAGCGCCACCAACTGCGCATGGACCGCTTCCACGAATACTTTTACGGCAAGCGCCTTCATTCGACATTGCCCATGCAATCGCCGTTTGAATTCGCCCCGCACTCGGTCGAACTCGATCTTGACGACGTCCACGTCTACCGCATCCAAGGTGCACACTCATCGTCACCATCGTCACCGTCGTCACCGTCGTCATCGTCTAGATCTCTCGGTCTCCAACGTGATGCTCCCTGTGGGGCAAACACACGACGTCCAACGCCTCCGCGTGCTCCCGGCCGACAAGACGACCGATTTGAACCACTGCATCGCCGCCGTGAGCCACCCGCCGCACGCCAAGGCCGACAGCGATGACGACGAGCAGCTCCTCTTGGGCTCGAGCGCCGCCGGGTTTGTGCAAATGTACGTCCACACAATGCATTGCATAGAGTCCTCATGTGCAATCGTAGCAAACATGTCAACGTCGCGACGGGCAAGATGACGCTGCTCGTGCCGTGCCCTGGGCCGCTCCCGTCCAAGAATTTGATTGTCGGGACACTCAAGTTTATGGAATAATCGAATTCGGTCGGCTCGTTGTTTATTGAGTCTTTTCCTCGACCAAGTCGACGCAGTTTTCGACAAAAAAGTCCTTGTCAAAGCCCGTCCCATCTTCTTCAAAGCTGCCCTTGAACACACGAAGCAGCTCGTCGTCATTCTTGCGCGCGAGCGACTTGAGTGTCTTGTAGACCTCTTCGGACGGAAACACACCTTCTTTGTTGAGCGTGCTGAGGATGCGGAGGAGATCCGAGCCGTCCGTGGGGTCGGCGGCAGGGGCAGCCATGGCGGCCACGGGGGACTTGTGTTCTACATGCAAGATGAGTCGACAGAGTATCAAACGGACGTGCCTTCGATTTCGTCGGGGAATTCCTTCAACGCGGCCAAGAAAGGAGCAATTTCTTCCTCCTTCTCCACGAGCACGGCGAGGACTTGGTTCGGTCGAACATGTTCCGAGTTCTCCGGCACAACTACAATTATACACATGAGGCGAGGGCGCATGTCGGTAGATGACGGCATGCTCACGTACAGATCTTCGCGAGGTAACCTTCGTCGTCGGACTCCAAGCTAAACGTGAGCTCGGGCGTGTCAACTTCACAGATGGGCTTGTCGGTTGAGATCTTTGAGCCTTCCTGGGCGAACCATCGGAGCAATTTGTTTCCTTCCACGGATTGCGTGAAGTCGACATCGAGCATGCGAATCTTGATATGTTCGGGCAGCTTGCTGGGGCTGCTAGAGCACCATCGGCGCGCGACGGCCGGCAGCGCGAGGGAAGTGCGGCGCAGAAACATCATTGCAAAAAAACTTCTGTTGGCCGTCATTGGTCAACCCATTTTCCTCTTACATTGTATAATTTCAATTATCCGTTCTCCGAGGTCTTTCGAAAATCGATATCTTTTAATCTGCAACGTTCAGTTGCATTGCGGTGTCGCGCGTGTGCCGACGCAAGCGTGCTGTCAGCTGGAAAGTGCCGCCACCGCGCGGCGGGCGGTGTTCACTCTCAAGCAAGCAAAGCTCGCTGTGCATCTAAGACGATACCGCATGCATGCCAAGGGTCAGTCAATCACACTGAAGCGGGAGATTCCCAGGTATAACGTTTAAGAGGTCTGTTGATATAGTTCGTGTGTTGGCACCGATTTTGAAAAGGTCGCAAATGTCAAAAGTTACTTTGCAAGCGTGCTGCGTCACCTACTTTGCCACCCGAGCCAATGGTTGTAATAGCCCGCAAATCAGCCAAACCCAGCTCGACAAGATTGTGCACTACTCCGAGCTCGGATTAGAGGAAGGCGCAGTGTTGGTCGCGGACAATGGCGGAGCCGACTATCATTGCCTATGTGACAGACGACATGACGATCGCCAAGGTAGTAATCTTTGGTCCTGTCATGAGCATCTTCAAATCCAAGACTATCGACGAAGTAGATCCTGCTTTACGACACTGGTTCATGATCCTGCAGGTGATTGATCGGGCCAATGCCTCGTCCTATGGCCTTGGTGCTGGGGTCGTGACGCAAAACCTCCAAACGTCGCTTCGTTTCACGCGCGAGTGGCGCGGCAGCACAGTTTACGTCAACTGTTTTGCCATCTTTAATGCAGCCGCGCCATTTGGCGGGTTCAAAAACTTGGGCGTGGGCCGCGAACTGGGCGAACACGCGCTGCGTCCGTACTTGGAAAACAAAACCGTCGTTATCATCAAGGAGTAGACGTACGTACACTAGCAACCCCAATATTAATATAACGACGCGTTCGTCGCTCGCCCAAAGTCATCACATATTGCTCGTGGCAACACCAACTTGTTGAGGATATTAATGCGCCGCTAACATGTCGAGGGTTTGTGCCAGCGCGACTTCGCGGGCGAGGCTGCCCCGACGACGGCTCTCGATTGCAGGCGACTCGCGCGTGGCGGCCACCATTGCCCCGGCGTTCTTGGTCAACACGTCCATCACGCCCGTCATGACAAACTTGCGCAGGATGCGAACGACTTCCCGCTGGACGACATCGCCCACGAGCTTCTTTTGCACAGCCAGAAACCCGCGCGTCTCGAGCACTGTCTCAAGATGGGCACTCCACTCGGCGCGTGACTCGTCCGAGAGCGCCACCTCGAGCAGCGCCGCTTCTGCCGTCGACGGCGCGGCCTTGGCGTCCAAGTAGATCTCGTCCGTCGTAAATAAATCCGGGCCAACGTTCCACGCATGCACGTGGGCGCATGCGTCCAAGGCCTCGGCGCGCGTCGCTTCCAGCCGCGCCATCAACTCGACGACTGCCATGCGCTCCATGGCATCTTGGATGCTTGCTGGCTTGGGCTTCTTGGTCGTCTTGGTTGTCGTGGTCGGCACCGACGACTCGAGCTCGGACGTCGAGACGGCGGCCACGACTTCGAGCTTGACAAAATCAAAAACGTCGTCCACAAACGTCGTCATCGTCTCGTGCGCCGCCGTGGCAAAGCGCAGCGTCCACGCTTGGAGTACCAGCAACGTTCCTTCAAACAGCTTGTTGTGCATAGCCCGCGACTTGTTGGCAATTTCTTTGGCTTCGAGCGCCATCGTGAGCAGCTGCGCCACCCACGGTGTCGCGATCGAGTACGCCTCGACATTAATGGAAGCCTGCTGCGGCGCCGCGTGGAACGAGACTTGGGCCAGCGCGTCAGCAACCTCCGCAGGCGTGACCACGTTCCCCAGTGGTTCCATTTGCATGCCATGAATCGTCACTGCCATCGCTTCAAATTTGGTTCGCAGTTTCGGCAAGATCAAACGGAATCGCGTCGCGGCCGTTGCCGCCATCGCGGAAATTCCTTTCAAGACGACCGTGCTCGGGTCCAACGGCACGCGTCCCAGCTTGTCCAACGTGGCCCGGCATTTCTGCAACTCGGCTTTCAACTTGGCTCGCAACTCGGGCAAATGTTGTCGGGTGTGCGCCAGCATCCGCTCTTCCAAGTGGCGATTGAGGCCATCGATCCCGACCGACACATTGTCCAAAGCCAGCTCGTCCATCCACATAAGAACATGCGCTAGCTCTGCCGTTTCGGCTTCCACACTCGCGACGTCCCCATGCACGATAAAGCTGTACGGGACTTCAGCGCCATTGGCACCTTCCTTTCGGAGGATCTTTTGGATGCGGCGCTGCAGCTCAGCTTTGGTCGGGACTAAATCGGCCTTGGTGAAGATAAAGATCGTGCGTCGGCGGTCCGGGTCGGCCTCATTCACGACGCGCCACGAGCTAATCGTGTCAGTATCTTGGTTGATTGGGATCACGTGGAGGATGAGTGCCATCTCGCTCACGACGTGCTGAGTTACGAGGCTTTTGACCATCTCTTCTAGCTTGGATTCGTCGTGCGACTTGGCACAAAAGAGACCAGGGAGGTCGATGAGCGTCACCTCGGGGCAATGCGGGCCTTGCTTGGCAATCTTGACACTCTTGTGGCACTCAAACTTCTTGCCGCCCAGCACGAGCGTTTGCGCTTCGAGCAACAGCGCCGCGTGGTCGTCCCCGGGAAGTTCCTCGTCGTTGGCTGTGATGGTGACGTTCGGCGCGTCGCCTGCACGGCAGCGGCGCATCGACAGCTCAATTGCCACGCGTGTGCACAACCCCGAGTCTTGCGGAAACGGCACGCCCGAAATGCGGCTGAGGACGGCCGACTTGCCGGCGGACTGCATACCAGCCACGACAAAGGACGGGACGGCGCGGATGAGGTCCTCTTCTTGGGCGAGCGTCGCGCGGGCTTCGTCGAGGTCGTCAAGGAGCGAGTGGGTGGAGGCGGTGGCAAACATAGCTGGTCGATGGAGACAGGGGGCTCAATGACAAGTGAGTGAAGCTGTCTATCGAGTTTATTGTCACCCACCAACGTCATGTCAACTAATGCCATCGTCCCGGCTCTCATGATGCACGCTTATATAAGTTGGTCGCTTCGTCCACTGGACACAAAGTGCAAGTGGCTTTTTATTGGCAGGCTAGAGGGCGTTTGCAAAACAAAGAATCGTACAGTCATTCGACACGGTTGTCAGCAAAGCTGTGTGTGACGTCATATTAGGGGGCTGGAGGAATTCAAAACTTGTGTTTAATGCAACTCGAATGCCAATTGCTTTGGTTGTATTTCTTTCAATACATGTCTTTGTCTGCGTCGAACGCAACGTGCCATGATGGAGGTGGCATGCCTGTTGCTGCTTTTGTGGGCGGGTGGATGTAAATGTTGCCCAGCGCTGCCTGCTGCCGCAATAAATAGTCCAACTTGCGTGTGCCTTCGAGCATCTGTCGGCACTCCATGCGCTGTCTGGCCAGCTGCAGCTTTTCGTGCTGCAGCGCCGCGTTCGTGCGTTCCAACGTCGCCTTTTCTCGCTCCACGAGCTGCCACTTGTGCTCCTGGGCAGCTTCGTGTTCCTTCTTCTGGCGCGCCAATGCGTCGTACTTTTGCTGTAGCTCTTCACATTTCGTTTGCACTTGTGCCAGCTGTTGCACGACCTCCTACCAACACGTGACCTCGCTTGACACATTCGTTCGGTACCGAATACGCGCGCGATTTCTCCAACGTCGTCGCGCTCAGCGCTAGCACTTCGCGCTTCCGAGCGTTCAAAATGTCTTCGTCCCGCGTGAGCTGCAAGAGGCGTTCGTGGCACTGGTTTACTTGGGCTTCCACAGAGATTTCATCTTGCACCTAGTACGTCGCATGAGGACCACAATATTGCGCACGCACCAATTTCAATCGTTTTTCCTCGAGCTGCGTCCGCAACGCGTCCATTTTCCCTCGTTCGTCGTCCAACCGTGCGTTTTGAGTTGCGAGGCTCGTCAACAATTGCCGCCGCTGGTCGTCGATCGCATCCCGTTCTCGAAATACCTAGGGAAGCCAATATGTTGCACCACGATCACATCACAAACACAAACTTTGATGGTTTCTTCTCGCATCCTCGCGTCCACCCGTTCTTCTGCTTGGATGCGCTGCGATTGCGCCACCGACAATGCCTGCCACATATTGTCATGCTTCCACTGGCGCATCGCGTACTTTTTCCAAACGCTCTCGCTCCCGACGCGACTGGTCCTCCATCTCGCGCTTGTCTTGCAAGAGCTTCTCCTCGAGTTTCTCGTATCGCTCCCGCTGGGCTTCGACAATCAGTCGGTAGTTTTCGGGCAACGCGACGCGTTCTTGAGCCCGTTCCGCTACGAGCTTGTCCATCGTTTCCTATTCATCAGGTACGTCATGCTGACCCCTGAACGACTCAAGCCAACACGTTACCTGCATGCACTGCATCTTCACGAGGCACCGCTGCTCGACGACTTCAATGGCCACTTTGTGGTCGAGCATTGCTTGCTCGTATTTCTGCTGTGTTTGCTGCCGCGCGTCCACGGCAGCCTCCAGCTTTCCATTCAAGAGATGCAAATCGTTGAGCGCGGCTTGGTACTTGTCTGTCATGGCAACGTGGCGCTCTTCAAGCGCACGCTTGTCATTTTCGCAGACGTCCCATTTGGCTGCGACCACCGCGTGGTCTTGGCGCTACACCAAACATCAGTGGGCTCGATGACGATGTACGCGTCATCGTACTTCGATCGTCAAGGCCGCGTCCAGCGCCACGTACTTGGCCTCGACATCTGCCAACGTCATCTTGGTCGTCTGCAGCACCAACTCGTGCTGCAACCGCCGCTCGTCGGCGCGTTTCTTCTTTTGTTGAAACTTGTCCGACCGCAGTCGCTTCTCGTCCACGTGGCGCTGCTCGATGAAACGCAGCTCGTTCTTCAAGTCGGCGTTCGCGCGCACGAGCTGTGCGTGCGTGAACTTGAGTTGCTCGTTTTCGTCCAAGAGTTGCACTTCCATCTGCCGAATGTATCGACTGGCTTCACGTGGCTCCTCCTTTGTTTCGTCGATGCGAGGAAGGGGTGTCGATTTGGGCGGTGATGGGGGAGGTGCCCGTGGGGGCGACGGCGGCCGCGTCGGCACCGACAGATTCACATGGTGGCGAGGACTCCCGCTCGCCCGGCTCTCGTTCTCGAACGACGCATCACCGTATCCACCATCTTCGTCGTTCTCGAAATCGTCGTCGTAATCAGGTTCGTCGTCAACGACGGGTGCCTTGGCAGGGGCCTTTGGAGGAGCCCTTGGCGGGGACGGAGCCGTGGGGGCGGGAGGTTTAGCAATGGGGGCGGCAGGCGCAGGCTTGGGCTTGGCTTTCACCGGCGACGGTTGAATGTCTTCATCAAAGTCGACGCTATACGCTTCGTCGTCGTTGGCCTGGGCGATCTCCTCGTCGGATGCGATTTCTTCTGCTTCGGCGTCGCTATCCATGACGAATCTTGTCGATATTTGGCGTGGCGTTTCGACTTCCCCTAAAACGGTCGCTCGAGACTGTTGCGTCCTGCGTCAATGGAAGCAACTGCACGTCCATGAAGCCCTCGACTAGAACACAGGAAGCACGTCTCATGCACACGAACTCAGGGAACTCAGACTTGGACGATACGATACGGTGGGGACGAGTTTTCCCACCAAGCTTTCGCTAGGGCCACCGCACGCATCGTTTGTGGTATCATCCACACAGAATTCTCTTCCTTCAGCACACACCTACATCTTCCATGGATCGCTGCGTCGTCTTGTCCCCCTCATCGCGGTGTTCGCGCGCTTTTGTTGTCAGCAGCAGCACTGGCTTCTTGCAAGATCCACCTTCTGCGCGCTCTCATTGGTCCATCGAGTCGTTCTCGCGGCTGTTGATTGGTCCTTTTTGAATCGCTATATACACTTGGATTCAATATAGTATACAGGTTGGCCGTGTGCCATAATCACACTCCCTGGGATTGGTCAAAAGACCACACAATAATGCATTCGATTGGCTGTAAATTTAATCTTGCCGTTTGTAAGCATATACAAAGACACAAGTGTCGAAATGCACGATTTTGACTGGTGCTCCGTTTTACTGGTTGGTTGGTGGCTGGGTTGGCAGCAGTGAGGTCGGCTCAAGGCATGCTCGTGTTATTTTTGCAAGGTAGCGAAGGTTGAAATATGCAGATTTTTGTCAAGACTTTGACTGGGAAGACCATCACGCTCGATGTTGAGCCCTCGGACTCGATCGACAACGTCAAGCAAAAGATCCAAGACAAGGAAGGCATTCCCCCGGATCAGCAACGCTTGATCTTTGCCGGCAAGCAATTGGAAGACGGCCGCACCTTGTCGGACTACAACATCCAAAAGGAATCGACCCTCCACTTGGTCTTGCGCCTGCGCGGTGGTGGTAAGGTGCACGGTTCGTTGTCTCGTGCCGGTAAGGTCAAGAACCAAACCCCCAAGGTCGCCAAGAAGGAAGACTCCAAGAAGCAAAAGACTGGCCGCGCCAAGAAGCGCATCCAGTACAACCGCCGTTTCGTGAACGTCGTCGCTGGTGCCAAGAAGATGGGCCCCAACTCGAACGCCCCCAAGAACTAAGTAGATGGAGCCTCGCATGGTTCAGTCTTCTCTAGCCACTACCTTGTTTAATAAAGCATGACTCGAACGTGCACCTCGGGAGTGTGAAAATGGCATGTTCTGCGTCATGTTTTTGGAATGTCGTGTCTAGAGAAAGTGTCGGCCGCGTTTGTTCCTACAGGTGCAAGACTCTGCGAGCCAAGAGGTTGCCGGCGGGGACGCAAGAAAACTTTTCAAGTTGCCACATGATGGCTTGCCGATGGCACAGGGAGGGATCGTCGGGGAGAGAGAAGACGAAAACGTAGATGGCGACACACAGTGAGATCCACCGTGGCGAAGGAATTGGTATCAATGTGGTGTTTGTTGTGTGTCCCTGTCGTGCGTCAATGTATTTGGTCAACAAATCTAGATACATTTTTTAACGAAGCCCGCGACGTGCCCGTTCGCCGCGCTAGGGGCCACAAGATCGCTTAGGTGTCCAAGAATCGCTTGAGGCTTTCTCGAGCATATTTGGCGTTCCCGAACAAGAAGCATGGCGCGACAAGGTGCTTGATAAACCTTTGGTGCAAACGGTAATGTTGGTGCACTCATGCGGAATCAAATCCGAGAGACGACGGAGGCATAGGATTCCCACTGGCCGTTTGTCTTGATGAACGCGGATGGGCAATACGGAAACTAATCTTGCGTCCCGGCCTCTGGCCGACGATTGGATGTTGAAGCGGATGAAACACGGGCGGTGCGGCGACTATAAATCCAATCCGCCACGCGCCGATGCGTTGATATCGTTGCGGCGGTCCTTGTTTGACAACTTGAAGATGGAATACGCATCTTGATGCCGAGACGGAAGCGGAGGAAACTAACGGCATTGATTGTCCCCTGTTGGTTTTGTTGGGATTCAGAGTACAGGATACGGTGGCGGGGCACTATTGCTAGGGCATATCTCCGGGTAAGTTTGAGCTTGAGGTTGACGAGCGATGGTGCTCTCCATGGAGACCAGGACAAGCAAGAGCCGCGCCTCAAATGTTCCGCGCGGTGCTTCGATGTGCATCGGCTGTCCAGATTCAAAATTTGGAATGGCGATGCGTTGGCCAATCATGTGCTTGTATCCATCGTAATGAGTTTTATTGGCTGAAGCACTTCTATTTCATCCAATGAAACATCTCAATTTGCCTTTCCGCCTTTGCAACATTTCATCCTTGAAGATGAGTCGGCGCCATTTGCTCTCCCTGCAGAGCTGCTATGAGAGAACGCAGAAGAAGGCCACCAGAGCGGAACCAAACGGCTCCAACAGCAGGACAACACAGGGGACTTTTTTACCTGATGCGACAGTGGAGGCAAGTGACACGACGGCCGCTGTCGGAGGTTCTCGATTGGCATCCGAACAAGATCTTATGCGAATTACTCGATACTTGCAAGAGTCAAAGGTATCCGCGACCGATGCAAGCACAAGGAAATACACCCTAGAGACACGGGTGCATCGTGAAGGACCCGTTCCTTCCTCGTCGACAGAACAGCCGTCCATGACAGTCGTGGGTACAAGAAACTCCTCGCCTCGAGACGTCGTACCGCCACGAGAGACGCGCTTGCATGCCCCAAAGGCTGCTGAACTCGCGACGACAATTCATTTACCTGCAGATCCCACCAGCGGCACGTCTACGACGCTGCCTGTCAGGAAGCAGCAAGCACAGCGCCAACTTTTGCGCCTCCTACCGTCGAACGAGGACCACTCAACCTTGGTCGGTCCTCCCACTTCGTTGTCCAATGCCATGCCGACAACATCCGCGCAGTTTGTTCAAGCGAGCGGCACGATTCCATCTCTCGCCACACGTCCCTTCCACGACGAACAAGTCGTCATCGCAGTGTCGGACGATGACGACGACGACGAGTGCCCCGCGACACAGCACGCACCGGTCGCCCGCACACCGCCGCGCCACCCGCGATCGACGTCTTCGTCACCGTCCATTCGTTGCCCCACATGCAGCAAGAATCTGACCTTCCTCAACGAACGCGGTCAACTCCAGCACGTGAACGCTTGCTTGGATCAGCTCGAGCAATTCGAGTGCAACAAACTGGCGCGGCAAGCGGCGGGTCCATCGCGCACTGGCTCAACAAACAACGCCGTGGTCGCTGTGGCCACGCCCGCGGTGGCGCTCATGCCGTGCAAGGTTTGCGGCATCGAATTGGCGGGCAAGACAACCGCCCAGCGTGTGAACCATCTCAAGCAATGCGGTCGATTCTATGGTGTCAACGTCCAACAACTCATCACAGGTGCGCGCGTGCATGCGTCTTGAGCCTTAGACAATGGCGTAGACGAAAGCGCGGCGGCAGCGCCACCACCGACGTCCGCCGACGGGTCGGTCGCCGTCCCAGCGGTGCCGACAAACAACAACGCATTCGATTTGCTCATGAAGAATGCCCAAACCGCGTCCATGGCGCTCGTGCCGCCGCCGCCGTTCGGTGTGGGAGCAACGTCGGCCAAGAACAATAAAAAACGAAAACCAAGCGCTGGCGCCGCCGCGTCTTGGACGTCCAAACACCGCGAAGCCAACACGTGTCCGCAGTACAAGCTCATCCGCGGCACTTCGATCGTCGTGGATGGGTTCCAATATGCCAATCCCGCGCTCTCCAAAGTCTACTTTCTCACCCATTTCCACTCGGACCATTACATGGGCCTGACCAAGGTCGCGCATCATGGCCTACGGTTCTTCTGACGGGATCATGTCTAGTCGTTTTCCGCGGGTATCATTTATTGCACGCCCGTGACTGCCAAATTGGTACTGCTCTGCCTCGGTGTCAACAAGTACGACACCGTCGTTGTGGTTTGGATCAGTTGCAATGGTTGTAGGAAATACGTCCACCCACTCGCCATGAACCAACCGCATGTCCTACCAGACCAGCAAGCCCAAGTCACGTTCATTGAGGCCAATCATTGTCCCGGCGCAGCGCTCGTTTTGTTTCAGGTGCGCGGGGGCAAGACGTATTTGCATACGGGTGCGTCGTTTTCCGTGGGCGTTTCCAATTTATATTTATTGAACATCCTTCAGGCGATTTTCGATATGACTCGAGTATGCTCGAGAACCGACATTTGGTCCGTTTTGCCCACCAAGAACCGCCGCTCGACGCAGTGTACTTGGACACGACGTACTGCGAGCCGCAATATTGCCACCCGACACAAGTAGGACTCGTCATTGCATCTTTTTCGTCCAAAGGTGACGTCCAATGCAGGCAGTCGCGATTGCCGAAACAAAACGACTGGTGGATGCCCACGCACAGGACCGCGCGTTGTTTCTCTTTGGGTCGTATTCCATCGGCAAAGAACGACTCTATATGGATGTAAATCTCTTGTCAATGTTGCCTGGCAAGATTGAATCTCATGGCCATGTAGGTCGCGCATCATTTACGACGGAAAGTCTTTGTCGAGCGATCCAAGTACTCACTCTTGTCGTGCTTTGACTGGCCAGCCTCTGATATGGTAAGACGTTGCGCCTGACATGTGCAACACAACGATGTCATGTTGCAGCGTCATGTTGTAGGATTTGGTGACGATGGAGTCATCCGTGACCAAGTACATGATTCCTTGGCTTTCGCTTCTCAATCTTACGGTGTAGTTTGCATGTTGTGCCAATGGGATCGCTCAATTTTGACGTCATGGCGGGACTCCTCAGCAAACACCGACTCCGATTTCAAAAAGTCATTGCGTTCCAACCGACAGGGTGGACGTTTTCTGGCAAGAGCAAACTCTCGACCAAGCGCATGCAGGCCAACGGCAATTTAATCATCTACGGCATTCCCTACAGGTCGTCTAATCGTCGTGTGTTTGAATTTACATCTCAAGTAGTGAACATTCGAGTTTTGAAGAGTTATGTGCGTTTGTCAAGGCGTTCAAGCCAACAAAGATCATTCCCACAGTTGTGTCGTCGACGTGTGTCCAATCAATAACCTATTATGTGCGTAGGTGAATTGCGCCAAGTCGCAGAAACAAGTCGACCTCCTCCGACAAACCTGCTTTCACAACATAACCCATCACTTCAAATAATGTAAACACCCACGGCATCATCACAGCCAACCTCACGATTTCCCCTGCGTAATACAATCAATGTACACTCGGACGATGGGGCAATAATGATGGGCCACAGCATTTTGCCTGCTGCGTCATTGAACTATTTCGCGTGCAATGCGAAGAAGCCTTGGAACCAAATAAACCCACTGCAAACTGCCGACAACGTCGTCCGTTTCACTTGACAATAAATGTCAAATTGCAATCACAATTATTGTGATTGCAATTTCACAGTGAATTGAGCTTGTGACTATTCCTTGAGTCATTCGGAGCACAGTTCCCAGTCTGCATACCACTATACTCTAATGAGGCTCGTTTATTTGCACAAGAATTGCGTTTCTATTGAAGAAAAGCAGTTAAACTCGTCAGTCAGTTACTCGTTTTCAAGTTACTATTACGAACAAGAGGCCAATCAGAGCATGTATGGGAGTCGGGCTGCGGGTTTATGGGGTTTGGGGGGGTTGGGAGGTTGAGGGGTTGAGGGATTTTTCTGTTGAGTCTGTCAATCTTCATCACTCTCCTTTATCCAAGTCACTCCTCCTAGGAGATGTATTACCTATTAAACGGAAACAAGTTTTACTATGAATTATGCACACATTAAATAGTAATTACCACAGATAAGTAGTATAACTTGAAAGATCGCTCGTTGTAGAATAAAAAAGTGTTTTTTTACTAAAACGCAAATCTCCAACCCCGTCCCAAAATAAAGGTGAACCCATCATACAAAATATAAGTTATTCGATGTCAGAACAGATTGGCGATCACAACTGAATCCAGTTGATCTATAAAACATAAATCCCACGACCCAATCAACGCGCTCCATTTTCCCTCTCTGTCGCTGAACTTTCAAACACAACGCGATGCGCGCGCCGATTGCCGCCGATGCGACACAGACACCGACACATGGCGAAGGCTATGCAAGGAAGGAATCCCTGGGGGAAGTCCAAGCACCGGATCTCGACGAAGGCCTTCATTTGAAGGAAATCGCGACAAAGGTGCACCCTGAAGCGCCGCCGCCGCGATCGCGACGATTTCTGCTTTGGTATGTGGGCGAGAAGGGAACCACGGGGAAGCGCTACTGTGGCGCACGGCTCTCGCGCGGCCCGTTCATTTGCTTGCACGTCGTCGGGGGTATTCTCTTGCTCTTGTTGATCCTCGTCCCCATCATGACGGCCGTCGTCGTTCCCCACATGATTCAATCCAAATTCGACGAAGCGATCCGTCTGAATCCGTTCGGGAAAGCGGAGCATCCCGCGTCGTCGCCCCGGCTCCCCTCGTCGTTTGAGGTGTTGCCAGAAGGCAGCGGCGCTGACTTTCGCTTCAACATGACGTTGGCGCCTGTCATGAGCATCGGCGGTATACGCGTGCGTCTCATCGATCTGCTCATCCGTCTGTCTCGTAGGGACCGTTGAACTCGTGGGGCCGACGGTGTTTACCATTTCTGACCCCCAGGGCAAGGCATGGGCGTCGGTCACAGTCCGCGATTCGATCGCGTTCCCCGTGACCCAGACCAACGCACTGTCCATGGTGGGCAACTTTTCGGTCTTTGACAAGCCGAGCCAGGCGTGCATCGACTCGATCTTCCCCAACAAAATGATTCCGCTCGTCGTTGAGACTGCTTGGACCATCAAATTTTGGGGCTTTGTGTGGTACCACAACCTTGCCTTGCAGTCGCGCTACGACATGCCGATTCCGACCACGCTGCAGGAAAAGTTTGACGATGTTGTCCAGCATCCGTTTACGACCTCGTCCAATGGAAGCAGCAGCAACACGACGTTTGAGCTTTTTTCGATGGGCGCGCCGTCCAACTTTCGCATCAACACGACCGTCGCCAACCTCACGATCCTCCCAGGTCGGACGACGCGCCGCCGCACAACTTGACGTCAATCTGTAGGTGTCGTCGAAGTCGTGGGTCCGACGGTCTTTTCGATTTCTGACGTCACGGGCAAGGGCTGGGGCAATGTCACGTTCAACTCGGTGTCGTTTCCAATCCACAAGACTGTCCGGCTCTCCCTGTATGGCAACTTCACCCTCTACGGCCTCCCGTCCCTCTCCGTACTTGCAAGCATCGCGACGACCAACCAATTTGTCATGGTTGTCAAAACCTGGTGGACCATCCGTTTCTTTGGCCAGGTCTGGTTTGACCACCTCCAGCTCCAGTCGCAGTTTGACTTTAATTCCGACACGGGGTCGCAGCTCTGGGCCATGGTCAAGTGTAAAATCTACAAATGTATCTAATCCTTCCAATGTGGCATTCACGGCGTGAGTCATCACACATATCGTCGAACGAGGCTGACGACGACGATACGCCAAAGGGGGACTCAACTCTGGACCAAAAGAGGTCCGACAGGATGGCGATCTTTAGCACCCGCCAGTTGGGTCGCATCGATATCCTTGTGAATAAAAAGCACATGCGACAGCGCAACGACCCCGATGGAGTGCACACTGACGTGGATGGTTTTGACGTCCGGTGCCGTACGCCACAAGGCAGTAGGCGTCGCGAAATTGGCCATCAACGAGTGCGAGGGATAACACGTGGTCGGCATGATGAAGCCACTTTGGTCCTGCCACGAAACACACGTGCTTACCGTCATCGCTGACGTGGTCATTTTGACCGCCGGTCGTCGGTTACTTCGGGTGTGGAACCGTAAGACCTAGAATAATTTTACCGATGAAGACACGATGGAACCATCACGCCAAGTGGGTGGCACCACTGCCTCCGCGCCGCCGCCATCGTACGAGCTGCGCATGGCAGGTTGCCGTCGTGTGCTCGGCTCACGCAATCGCGTCTATCTATCTACCTTCTCGCGTGGGTCTATATCTGTCTCTGCGGCGCCCCCGTCGACTTGTATGTGGCCAAGCTCTTTCTCCCGACCCCGACCGCGGTCGCCTATTCACTGCTCATACAGCTCCATCTCGTCGCGATTCTCTCACTCACGTGCTTTGCTTCGCGGTTGTCGATCACCCCCTCTGCCACCGCATCCTCCGTCCTGGCGCGCTTCGAAGCGTTCAACGACCACGTCTTCATCGGACTCAACTTGGTCGCGATTGCGTGTCAGACCTATCAGACCGTCCAGATGTTTGCCACGATGGTCGAGCCGTCCAAAGTCCATGCGTACGCGCTCCTAGTCGTCCTCTACTGTGTCCTCTCGCCTTGGATCGTCTACATTGAGCACATTCCGACCAAGACGATTGTCCTGAACGTCGCCGACTCGCTCTTCAACTTCACCCTCACGATCGTCCACCCGCTCTTCTCAGTCATTTTGCGCACGTTTGAGTACGTTGCGTTGGATCGGAACCTCGGGCGCGACAACCTCTGGGCCACTCAAACGGCGCTCCAGATCCGCCTCATGGCAGTGTCGGACCCGTTTGACCTCGTGTGCAAGATTGGCATGCATCTGAGCACCGTCGTGGCCCTCTCGCGCCTCGGCCACGCACTCTTATCAGCGAAAACCTCAGCAGGGTGGGTCGAGGTGCCACCCACGACCCATTTTATTCCCCGTCGGCCTTCCAAACGCCTCAACCACGTCAACCTCACGCTCTCGCTACTTTGGGGCCTCGGACTCTCGATTTGCATCCTCCGATCGACCACTCAACGAACTGAGTGCCCCGTCTCTTGTGTCGCCGATGCCAAGCCGCTCTTTGACTTGGGATGCCACTGTGGCTACCTCCACCTCAACTGCCACTCGCTAGGGGTGACGGACCCGACCCCATTCTTGAATACCAGTCAAATTGGCACGTCTCTGCTCGAACTTCAAGTCTCCCGATGCGACCTCCCCCGTGGCTTGGACGCGGCAACCCTCCGTCCCTTCCAAACCCTCACGCGACTCTTCGTCCTCTTTTCCAACATGTCATCATGGGACGGGCCGCTCCCACCATCCGTCACCAACGTTGCCATTCGTTATAGCAATTTGCAGACCATGCCTCACGCTCTTGATGTCAATCTCTCGTCGGTTTTGGCAGTCATCACCATCGAAGGATGCCCACTTACAGGACCCATCCCCGACGCAACGTTCCAAGCGTGGCAGGCCAACATACAGCGTATCGCATTTATCAACGCGAGTTTGACGTCTGTGCCGCTCGGCCTCGCGACCTTGCCCAAACTCACGCAACTGAGTTTGAGGCAGAACGAGATTGCGTCCCTGCCAGACGACACCTGGCTATCAACTTTGGCCAGCAGACAGTTGACCAACATTGGGCTGGGTGGCAACCAACTGCAACAAATGCCGATGGTATTGGCTCAACCAAAGATTGTTTTGGACCTCAGTGGCAACGCCATCACAGCGATCCCTCCAGACTTGGATGCTAATCTCCTCGTAAAAAGAAATGTCGTCTTGGACGGCACACCCTACTGCGACGACACGTCGCAACATCGTCCTGCTTCGTGCAAGTCCCTTTGCGCGCCTGGCTGTGGCATTGCCATGGTCGGCGACTACTGGTGTGACTTGGTGTGCTTTACACCCAGCTGTGGCTATGACGGCGGCGACTGCGATGTCTTTGGCTTTGACAACCTCCCGACATAGTCGCCCATTTCCGCCGCAAACTTTGTCCATTGGCTGATATCAAATTCGACGGCGACCTCCAAGTGGTATTGGGACACGTCACTGTGAACGATCAAAATGGAGTGAAAGGTCCTTGAATTGTTTTTGTTGGCACTGCAAGTCTGACCAACTCAAATCATGCTACAGATGCTCTGTCACGATGATTTCCACGTGGCAGCACGACATCGTCTCTTGGAGCGATCGTTCATTCGAGAAACAACATCATTCGTAATTGCGAACGAACAATGGTGACTTTATCGAATGGTGGGCGAACGTTGCGTTGGTCGATTGATGGTTTTGTGGGCTGGGCGTCGTACACTGTACGTTCCGGCCTGCCGAATTCACATTCCGGCCTTTGTCTCGATGTTCCGTCGATGAAATGACCTGCGATTCAGCATTTCAAGGTGTTTCTTTGAATACAGTATTTTATTACATGTAGTTTGTATAATGTATAAAATATCTGCAAAAAACAAATAATTATTTTTTCCAGGGACCGGGCAAGATGCTTCCAGGTGCAAGTTCCAGCACCGCTCGAAATAGTGTATTTGAAATTTTCAAGACGACGGATATATTTCGACGAGTTTGCCTTAACAATCGACAATAAGATTTCAATACAGATGCCAAGATATATTTTGCAGACTACCCAAGAAGACCAATATGTTGACCAAATATGCACTATATTGAGCACATCCCATGCTCCAAGTTGTGCTGGGCAATTCGAAACCAGAGATGCCCGAGCAGATGCTTCTGAGCTGTGGCGGCGGCGCCAGGCACACACAAAGAGGCCGCCCTCTTCCTGCATTCTTCAACTTCCCTCGCCGTGAACATGCACTCGAACAACTACGTGGACGCCGCCCTCTCCGACTTCCTCCTCGAAGGCACGACATTTGACGCTGCGTCCAGCAGCGGCTGGATGAGCGACAACTCGACCGAAGTCGACGGCGACGACTTCCGCCGCCGCAGCAGCTCCCTCGACAGTCTCTGGGGCAACGGCACGGCCCACGGCATGGAAGCCCTCACGGCGGCCGAGCGCACGACCAAGTATCTCGACAAGCTCTACTGCATGCTCGAGGAATGCCCGGCGTCGGTCGCGGCGTGGACGCGCAACGGCACGTCCTTCGCAGTCTACAACTGCGACGCGCTCGAGAAGACGATCATCCCGCAGTATTTCAAGCCCGTCAAGTTTGAAAGTTTTGCGCGTCAGCTCAACTCGTACGGCTTCCGCAAGGCCAAGCACCACGTGAACCGCGCGGTCGTGTATGAATTCCGCCATGTGAACTTTGTCCGAGGTCAGTCGCATCAGCTGCAGACGATCCACCGCCGGCGCCGCGTGCGTCGCAGCAGCAGCACTAGCACGTCTTCGTCGTCACCCATCCCCGAAGAAGCCAACGCCAGCATGCAAGCGGTGTTGGTCGACCTCATGACCACCGTCCGCGCACTCAAGGCCGAATTGGCTGACACAAAAGCCCTCGTGCAGACTTTTTTGCATGGGGCCAATCAGAGCCAACTTGGCATGCCCACATCCCCGTGAGGGAGCGCCGTCGTTGGTGTTTAATATTTAGAATCGAGTGTTTCATGATTGTCCATGCTTGTTTTCTTCATGACGCTATTGTCAACCCACGCGTCTGCAAAATAGTACTCGTCAAGAATGACCAAAAAGAAATCGCTGTCGGTTTCTTTTCTCGAAGTATAAAATAGGCAGTCAAGATGGTCACTTCGACAACGACCGACTGACAGACCACATATGCCGTCAGCTCAATAAAATTGTTGAAATATTTTTGACCAGCACACGCAGTTGGGTTGAAATATCCAACATGCCTTGGACACATCCGCACTTTACAATTGCATCCCAGGGGATCCCAGCACGGCATGGACAACGAAGACAAGTGGCCATCCAAGGACGAGGCGATGCAGCCCCCAGGCGATAACCAAGGCGGCGCCCTCGAGGACATCCAGTCGATAGCCGAGGGTACCTCCACCTACTTGGAGAAGTTGTACGCGATGCTTGAACAGTGCCCCGAAGACGTGGCAGGGTGGACCCCCAACGGCACAGCCTTCGTCGTCTATAACGTCGAAGTCCTCGAAGCCACGATCTTGCCTCAGTTTTTCAAGCCCATCAAATTCGAGAGCTTTGCCCGCCACCTGAATTCGTACGGATTTCGGAAAGTTAAGTACGTCGTCAACGACGCCACGCTCTACGCATTCCGACACACCAAGTTTATGCGGGGTCAGTCCCATGAAGTTCACTCGATCCAGCGCCGCCGTCGCCGTGCCAAGCCCGCGGCCGCCGCCGCCCCAGACCAACCCCCCACCCATGAAGCCTCGATGGAGGCGGCGGGGCTTAACTCTGACTCCCTCGCGCTCATGTCGGAGATTGTATCCCGTGTGCACCAGCTGCGACACGACATGGCCGACACGAAGGCAATGGTGAGAACCTTGACTGAATTGGACACGCTGTAAGAATTGATTGTAATAAAGTTGACATTGGTTGCATGAAGACGCTGCGTTGTTGCAAGTCACGAGGACATTTTTTGAACGAACATGCAATCTGTATGCACCACCTGGATAACCAGCAAACACACGCAATGAGATACGCATGGCTACCCAGAAGGTCAACGCACAGGTGGCACTATGGGCCACCTCTGACGAACAGATCACGCTGCCCAAAACCACGTGGTCAACCGTTTGCGACTGTCTAATCGTCAGGCTTGCCTCACTGTCGCCGCAGGTTTCCCAGCATCAACAAACATCTCGACTTCCATACTGTATGCAAGTATTTCAAACCTCATGCCTACAGGCCGGAACGAAACACGCTGGCATCCCAACGGGGGTCACTCATTCACGAATTGACAACCATTGCAAGTACATTCGCCAGGGATGCCCAAGTGCGTCTCCTTGGGCCATTCAACCATGGTCCGGCCCATTGATTCGCCATCACAATGGTTGGTTTCTGGTGGCTGACGTTCCGCTGTAGTAAACACTTCCTGAGAAAAACAACCTGACGTTCAGTCTCTGCCCAGATTTCTTCCGATGTGGCATTCCGGCCTTGCTGGCTCGTTGTTCCGGCCTTGTTGCCCGTCGTTCCGGCCTCAGGACCCATCATTCCAACAGACAAAATAAATATCATTTTTATAATTTGTTTTTAAATACGTAATGTTTGTAAAGGGCATACATTGGCGATTTCAAAAATACAAAATTAATAAACAACTATCAATAATGTTTCTAACGTTCCGTCGTGTCGTTCCGGCCTTGAGCCCGGACTTTGTTCCCAAACATTTAATATCGAATTAATATGAAGTATTGTATCACTATATATATGTATTGAATATTTAATTTCAACTAAAATAATGTCGAATTAAATTCCAAAGCCACGTTCCGCGGTTGCGTTTATGCCTTCAAGTCCGACATTCCGTCCTTTGCAAACGAATTTCCTTGAAATAATATGTGCGTTGTACAGTGTGTTTGTATAAAACATTAACTCTAAACATAGTATAATATAATCTTCCCTCCTAACAAACCAGCAGTTACTCATGGAAGCTGTCTGCGCCTTTCATGGCGATTTGGATCGATCCAATCTCATCCAACGGACAGACAATGGCCGCGTCGAGTACATTTTCAAATTCACCACACACACAAGACATGGTCTTCCACACCGACATGGATGCCGCCGCGCTCTCTGAATTCCTCCTCGAAGGCAGCTTTGACGCGACGTCAAGCGACCTTGGCAGCGAAGACTCGCTCGACTACGACGCGCCGGTCGAGTTCAATTATGACACGAAGGAAACGACCTCGATTCGCGAGGAGTTCCACGCGATGCACCGCCCCAACTTTGCCGAGCGAACGACCAAGTACCTCGAAAAGCTCTATTGCATGCTCGAACAGTGCCCCGAGTCCATTGCCGCATGGACGCCCGATGGGTCGTCGTTTGCGATTCTCGACAGTGACGCGTTGGAAAAGTCGATCATTCCGCGCTTCTTCAAGCCGATCAAGTTCGAATCATTCGTGCGCCAACTCAACTCGTATGGGTTCCGCAAGGCCAAGTACACGGTGCAGAACCGAGTCGTCTTTGCTTTTCGGCACACAGATTTCCTCCGCGGGCAATCGCACCAGCTGCAGACGATCAAGCGCCGTCGGCGCGTCAAGCGCACATCGGAGACCCAGGAACCCACTGCCCCGGCCCCTGCAATGGCTGTCGCGGCCACCGTCGTCCCCAACGTCAACGCCGCGTTGGGTGAACTCATGACGCTCGTCCGCACATTGCAGCAAGATTTGGCCGACACCAAGGCATTGGTCAACAACCTCCTTGGCGGCCCTCACTCGAGCCAAGTCATTGCACTGTAGCCGACGACGGAACGTTGTACCACTTATTTAACCCTCACTCGTAATCGATACCTTGAAGTATATCACGTCAACGAACCCATCGTCTTGCCATCCTACTGCACACTGGATCTCAGTGGGGTGCATATCGCGCATGAGAATCTCAGCGAGAATCTCTCGGCAGAGATGCCGCACACACGCACAAAGCCAAGCCGCGACGTTGCATGTGGTCGGTTCTACGTTCGCTTGTGCGTTCCACATGCCTCGGCAGCCCAAGGACCCCGCCCGCGTTCACCTTCATCGTCCACACTGCGATCAGAGCGGAGGTGTCGTCGTGTCCACAGTTGACGCTGTGAACTCGCTTCGAAGTTCAATGTTGGCTCAGACGACATAGTGGGATGAACCCAGTTGAAATATTTGCAAACCGATCGCCACAACTCAGACACGCAAGGGCAGGCAGGCTCTGACCTCCAGCGAATGACGGACAGCCAGGTGGTGCTCTGTGTCGCGTGGTGGACCCACAACCCATGCGCCGCATGTCGGTTGTGGAGCGACATGTGCGATCCGATTCTTCTCTTTTTCACGGTCCGCCCTTTCGTGGGGGTGGTTGTTGATGTTCCGCCCTTGCCAGGTGGTTGCATCCATGTTCCGTCCCTGTCGTGCCATGTTCCGCCGTCTGACCCGAGCGACGTTTTCGTATTGTATAGCTTGACATTTGTAACAAACATTGAGTTTTCATTTTAAATTCGCAAGAATAATTTCCTTACCAGCTGGTGTGTGGGAAATTGACTGGCCCGTCGGCCGAGCGAGTTTGTTGCCAAGACCGATGACGTTTCTCAGTCCTTTTTCACTTCCGATTTCGCCCCGATACCGCGCAAGCCGCCCCTTCCTCCTCCTCTGCGACCCTCGACGATGCCCTTCAACACGCCTCACTTCTTGGACCCCACAGACGCCGACATCTCCGAGCTGCTCAAGGAAGGCCTCTTCGAGTACACCTCGAGCGGCGCCGGCAGCGAAGACTCGATGGACTACGATGTCGACATGAAACACCTCATCAACAACATCGACCCGATCCCGAGCTCCGACGAACCCACGGCCACGATCCACGACCTCAACTTTGCCGAGCGCACGACCAAGTATTTGGAGAAGCTCTACTGCATGCTTGAACAGTGCCCCGAATCGATTGCCGCGTGGACGCAGAACGGAACGTCGTTTGCCGTCTTCAACAGCGAAACCCTCGAGAAGACCATCATCCCGCGCTTCTTCAAGCCGATCAAGTTTGAGTCGTTTGCCCGCCAACTCAACTCGTACGGGTTCCGCAAGGCCAAGTACACATTGCACAACAAAATCGTCTACGAATTCAGCCACGCCGACTTTGTCCGCGGCCAGTCGCATCAACTGCAAACAATCAAGCGCCGACGACGCGTCAAGCGCCCGGCGCCAGCCCCCGCCGCGTCTGTCGCCGCGCCCGTCGTCCTCCCCGACGGCACCGATGTCCAGGCGACCCTGCGCGAGCTCATGTCCTTTGTGCAGTCTCTCCAAGCGGAACTTGCTGACACCAAGTCTCTCGTGCAAACCTTGCTTGAGAAGAAACAAGTCGCGATCTAACGGCGCGACCTCTCTGCTAGTAGTAGTGTTCCATTAATCTTATTTATTCACGCTTTGCCTCGCTCCATGTTCGCTTTGTTCTCGCGCAGTGGCGCCACGAGCAGTCGTTGCCGCCGAATCTCGCCGCGCGTGGCGAATCTGTTCTCGATGCCGCCTTGTACATGTGTGAAAGGATGTCCGTGGTCAAGGTTTGGATTGCGCGATTTGTTGTCACAGTTCTGTCTACATTTTGCAAGATATTCGTATCTGGTCGATATCAAATTTAGGAGGCAATCGCCTATGGGATATATAGATAACGGTGTTTGCGTTTGTGCGATTGAATCCAGTGGCCAATAACGCTCATACAAACGTCAGGTCGTTGCCCAATAAAATTAAAATTGATGAATGTTCGGTTCATGTGAAACTGCAACCTGATTTCATGTCTCGCGAACGCAAGGTTGTAACTTTCACGATGTGCTAAACTCCCAGCCCCTCGTTTTTCATACAAAAGGCAAGGTGAATGTCTCTTTCTCCATGCGTCACCTTTTCTGGCGCAATTCGAGTCTGCTGTTTATTTGGGCGAGAACAAGTGGCGATTGAAAAATATTTGGAGCCTGGAAGCGAGTGGCGTTGCCATCGAGATTGGCGCATAAACTCCATGGTGCGCTCCATTGGCAATATAATGGGTTATATAGCGACAAACCCGTCTTCCAAATAGATTTCATGCTCTCGACGTGAGTGCTCCAGAAATTGGAGACGAGAGAAGGACATTTCAAGCCAATAGAAAACTCTCCATTTAATGACATTGCAGTTCCAAAACTTTAACCCGCAGAACGTGGAGAAAACGCGCCAAGAGGGCGAAACGTCCCATGACCCCCCCTACATCGAATATTATAATAGTTCGATTTAATTTCGAATAAAATTCCAAAGATATAGAAATATAAATAACGGGGGGCCACCGCGAACAAGCTTGTCGCACACTTTTTCTCGTGCGCCTCCATCAAGAACTACGGACTTCGAAGTGAAGATTCGTATCACTTGTTTTGGATATGGGCTAAAATCTGTCACTGAATGTGCATCGAAGTTGGATAAAGTGCGAGTTTTTTTGTGTGGGGAACCAATAAACATCACTCTCATTGCCCAAAAGAGGAATGTTGGTTTTGCAATGGATTTTCGACTGGTACACGTAAAACGGAAAACCTCTCATATATATTCTTTGGTGAGGTACCTACATCGGACAAAATATGAGACTTCTACTAATTGCAAAAATGTATCATACTACGAGCCAAGAGATGAAATTCTTCGATTTAACCTCTCTTATTCTATGTTTAAGATTAAAATATATGCCGTTTGACATTTTGCAAAAATTACGGTTCGCGGTACCACAGGCACGACCTTGGAAGCACAAACGTCCCGACAGCCACGTTGAGCTCCGTGAAAGAACACACCCACGCCAGCATCGCTGTCAGACATTGGCGGTGTCGCAAATGCGAATCTGACAATGAATATCTCGCAGCTCATTTTCGAATTCAACTGCAAGACCACATTAGCCAGCATCATGACCATGCTCGACTCGACGTTTGACCTGACCGACTTGGACATTTCGGCCTTGGTGCAAGATGGGATCCTGGACTACTCGTCCGCCGAAGACAGCCTCGAAGGCGGCGACCTTTCGTGGACATCTTACGCTTCGTCCGACGACGGCTCGGCGGCGGCCACAACGGCAGTCGATCCCTTGTCAATGACGTCGACACCTTCAGACGACAAGACAACCAAGTACCTCGAAAAGCTGTACTGCATGCTCGAACAATGCCCGCCGTCGATCGCGGCATGGACGCACGACGGGGCATCGTTTACGATCTACAACAGCGACGCGCTCGAGAAATCCATAATCCCCAACTTTTTCAAGCCCATCAAGTTTGAAAGCTTTGGCCGCCAGCTCAACTCGTACGGGTTCAAGAAAACCAAGACATTGGTGCACCACACGACGGTGTTTGAATTCCGCCACCCGCGCTTTGTCCGCGGCCAATCCGAGCAGCTTCGAACGATCCAACGTCGCCGCCGCCGCATGCAACAGCTCAGCGCTGGCGACATGGCCGACTTGAGCGACATGGAGCTTCGCGACACGGTCGGCAACTTGCTGCGATTTGTGGAGACGCTTCACACGGAACTTGTCGAGACAAAGGCCCTTGTGAAGGCGCTTGTCGACGCCCAGTCAAAGGCCATGTAGATCTAAGGCCATCTGACATCGTAGTAGTTCGGTAGGAGTAGACAATAGGTGTAGTTTGTGAGATTAATTTAAACTTGGGGCATAGCAACACTATTCGACTTACTCGTTCCTTGCTGCATCTCCAAATATGTTGCCAGTCCACATATGTTGCCAACGTTGCCTGGGTTCACGTCCGAGATTTCGAGGCCATGCTTCCCCTCTTGGACGACCTGGGGGCGATGCGTTGCCAGAGTATCCATTTGTGATTCGTCGAAATCCGAGTGCTGACGAAATTGAGAGTGTCTAATGTCACGAATGTCAAATGTCCGAGATCCCAAGATGCACGAGAGAAAGCCAGCGTCAAACTGTCGTCGCCTTTTGAATCAAGTGCCAGCGCAAGAGTGGTAGGTGAACTTATAGGTACTACTACTTAGTACACCAGAGTACGAACTCTCAAAGCGTATGAGGTGCTATTGCCTACTAGTAACTTCGATCGCCTTTTGTGGAACGAACCAAAGCAGGCGCAAGGGGGTTGCATAATATAATTTTTTGGCCAGACCCTATCGAAAATATTCTATTTCCTTCGCCACTTGGACGAATTTGAGTGAGAGCGACACCATGTTGGCTCAT
>VJMH01005336.1:0-68317 GCA_009835185.1 Aphanomyces stellatus | reverse complement strand
AAGCGTCGATTTGGATCGAAACGAACCCTGTATGGTAGCTTTAGTTGGCACGGACGTTGTGTTCATTCTGCTTGATGATGAATTCGCACACGACTCGCTCACGACGCGACGAAACGCATGCCCCTTTGTACATTTATGGAGCGTTACACCAACCATCCAATCATTGGGCGTACATGCTACATGCTCCGTAAATGTTCTTATCCCGACACACTGGGCGTCCAATCAGCAGCTATATTTCTATACATTTGTCGGTCAGCCAATCACAACAATTGAAATGTCGGGACAGCCAGTAATATGGGCTCAAATTTGTCGGGTTCCCGGTATATGTCAACATCTAAATTAAAAAAATATTGGAAAAAGAACAATTGAAAGGTTGAATACTGTCAAACTCCATCAACGGCATCACAGCGAGAAGACATGAGTACGTGAGGACGGCATCTTGATGGACCAAGTAGTCAGTGGAACACAGGGCGTGGCGCACTAACCCTCATTTGAGTTTCTCCAGTAGACACCACTCTTAACACGAGCGATCACACTCGTACTTCGACGCTCGAGAGGGCCCGTCATGGATACATACATCCACGAGGTGACCCAGCTCCTTGACACAATCTTCTCAATGGGAGGCCAGCCTCTGTGTTCAACGCGGATGCAGGGGTTGTGGGCTTGTGAAGGGGGATGACAAGATACCTCATGTAGCCATCACGATATTTGAAATGTAATGCATGCACAGCACCCCCCTCCATGACGCCCTGTGCTCGATCGCGCAGAATAGTGCATAACCAGTTGGACATATCTTCTGATACGGAGACAACGACGTCGTGTGTGCCCATCGCCGACTCGCCTAGTCGTAATCCATCTCATCACGTCGGAACCCTTGTGACTCGCGCCGTCGAACAACTCTCCCGATCGTGCTTCCTCCTTTCCCCTCGTTTCACATGGTGCATCGCGCCAGGCATCCCTCTCGTCCCAACCCAACAGGCAGGAAGCTGGACGCGCCGATCCAACATTCCCGCGCCGTCGTCTCGACTTGTTCACAACACGCACTACATTTCAATCGTATCTACGGAGTCCACTACGGCGACACCATCATATTTAGAGGGCAAGGGCGGCGGCGACAAGCGCGACCGTGCCAAGGGCCGCCGACGCAGCGGTGCTCTTGGCAGTGGTGGCGGGGGCGACCGTCGGGGCGAGAGTGGGCGCGGCCGTGGTGGGGGCGACCGTGGTTGTGACCTTCTTGGTCGTGGTCGCGGCGGACGTCGTGTTGGAAGCGTTCAAACACACTTGGCCGTTCGCGTACACCTTGGGGTTGACCAATTGGTTGCCCCACTGGACACTGGGCGAGGCCTTGACGCACTTTTGGAAGCCCGTGCCGCGCGTGTCGCAGCAGCTCAAGTCCAGCGCTTGACCGTACATGTTGTCTTGCTTCTTTTCGCACGTCATGGTAAAGTTGCGATCCTCGACCTTGTTGGCCTTGGCCGCCGCGCCACAGTCAATGACGCCGTGGTACTGCACACGGTTCACATGAGACTCACATACGAGCATGCTAGTGTCCACGTACCAACGTGTAGTAGAAGATGGTCGAATCTTCCGAGCACTTGAGTGCGTTGGCGCTGTAGCGTTGCTTGTTGCCGCCGTTGTCGGAGGCCTCCCAGCCGTGGCAGTACGTGGCGGGGACACCGACGGGCCAAGTGTGCATGCCGTTTCCGTTTTGTGCATCACCGACGCAGGTCGATCCGTACGCGGCTTGGGTCGTCACAGCAAGACCAGTGCAATCAATGCCGGCAGTGTCTTGGGCGGCGGCGACGGCGACGAGGGCAGTGAGCGAGGCGAACTTCATCCTGAAACTTGAAGAATGAAGTGGAATCGCTTCCATGACGCTGACGATTACTCACGTGCCACGCGCGTTTAATTCATCTATCCAAGTACATTGGAGAGTTGAAGTGGACTGATATCCCAGTGTCATTTAATGGGAAAGTCAAAAATGAACTTATGTAAGGCATTTAACCACATCAGACAAGCCTGTCCAGTCAAAATAGTTGAGCGAATCTCTCCCACATTGGATGCTGCATAGAAAACCCAAATCAATTTTCGCCTATAGGATACTATATTGGCTGCGACATGCCAGGAAAATAATACCTTGATTAAATTATACAACAACGTTAACTTTCGCATGACAGCCGGCGCTCGAAATAGTTTCCAGCCGTTGAGTGGTCAGCAACAAACTCGGCGCAACGGTTCAAGCACCCCGAGTGCTTGGCGCCAGTTTGCCAGCCATGTGCAGAAGAACCAATGGGAAGAAGCTTGGCGCGGAAATATTGCCACTGAATAAATGGCTATCGCAGGCCCAGCTTTGCCCACCATGTGCGCAGAAGGCGCACGACGTCACTGCCACCTGCGAATGGCCGCACCCGGCAAAACATAACGCACGCAGCTTGCATGTTGCACATGCTGGCGGTGCGACGGGGTGAACAGAAGCAACATTGGCGAATGCATTGGCGACATCAAGAAGCGCAACAATATTCATACCGAGTGTGGTTGAACACTTCATTTCCAAGCAACCATTCTTGCCCTGGCTGATTGCTTCTTCCATTGCCAGGCTCCGTCAGCTTTGGCCGGGCACAGTGGTGAGTTCAGCCGACAGTGGTGCGTTCAGCCTCCACTTGTGAATTCATCGTTTCCATGTGACTACAGTGGGGGATGAATACGCATGCGCGAATATATCATCCTCATCTCATCACAATTTTAAAGAATGGGTGCTTTCGGGAGCATACTTCCGTCCTTGAGGCTTCGCGCAACACCACGAACTCCCACAAGGTAGAGGAAGCGCTGACCTGGTACAGCACGTTATGGTCCAACGATATGCACATGCTCGAGCCACGGGCAATTGCTCATCTTGTCTCCATCGATGGAGCGTAGAGAACAATGACCTCCTTCGACCGCAGCGTTTCTGGCTGTGGAGTTGTTCGTGACTGGCCGTTTCGCGCCTTGAGCCGTTTCAGGTTCTTAAGCAAAATTATCCGGATGATCGGAATTTATGCGGACGCGATACCTTGAACACACCGCAACCAACCCGAGCAGGAACAATGGCTGGAAACAGCGCGCTGAAGCGGAAGCGCAATCACAGCGACGATGAGAAGCTCAACCATACGGCCAGCGTGCAGTTCAACCGCGAACTCAAAAAGCTAAAGTCGTTCGAGATGCAGAAGCTCGTGAAGACACTCACGAAGGACCCCAACAACTCGGGCATGCTGGCACAAGTGGAGCTACTCAAGGTACGTCGACCATAATGATGATCGGCCATCTATGCAAAAGGCTCATGCATGTGGATTCTCTGCTGCGTAGTCGTTGGATGTGGCACATCTTGCTCGTCGGGCGATGTTGTCCTTGGGCTTGGACCCCCCCGAGAAGAAGGGCAAGACCGAGAGCTCGGAAGCGTTGAAGGTGTTGGAAGCGTCCATGCTCAAGAACAAACGGCTTGCTCCGTTTATGGAAACATGGAAGGCCAAGGCAAACGAGCGTGCCAAGAAGCTCTTCGAGGCGGAAAACGCCATCCTCAAGCAATCCCGCGAAGCGGTGGGTCGGCGTCACTTTCATTTGTTCCATCTCATCGTTCAACCCTACAGGAGAAAGCCAATGGTGGTGGACGCCGCGCCACGACCAGCACCGCCGAGTCGATGTTTGTCGGGTCGCTCTCGGGCGTCGGCGAAAACTCTGGCTTTGAAGACGACATAGCAGATTTTCTGGGCGAAAACAAAAAGAAAAACCGCCCGGGACAGCGCGCGCGCAAGCAGAAAGCGTTGATGGAGGAGCAGCGCAAGACTGGCAAGGTCGCACCTGGTGGTTTGTCGTCGTTCCGTGAAAAGAAGGCGCCGGCTGGCAGCGAGCGCCCGCCGCGGCCGACGACGACGCAAGACAGATCGGGTCCCCGTGGCCGCTCCGACGGTGGTGGTGTCCGACCGCCGCGCCCGGGCTCGACACAAGACCGCAAGGGTCCTCGGTCGCACGATGCTGATGGCGGGGGCCGGCCGCCGCGTCCCGGAAGCTTCTCCCAGGGAGACCGACCGGAACGAAAGCCGATGGCAGCGCCGCGTCCATCCAAGCCGGTGCGAGCCAAGGTCGAAGACAAGTCGCATCCGTCGTGGGCGGCCAAGCAAGCCCAAAAGGACAAGGAAAAGGTCGACATCCACGCGTTCACAGGCAAGAAGGTCGTCTTTGACGATTAATCACAGCAGAAAACTCTATTCTTTAAAAGCCACGTCGCAAGAGCTTGGCCACTTGGTGGGCCACGCTGGCTTCGGTGGGCGCGGCCTGGCGACGCAGGCGCGGGATGTCGTCGTTGACGATCGTCTGCAGCGCCTTGAGCTCGCTTGGTTTGACCTTGGGCAGCTTGGCAAAGCCGATCGTGTTCAACGCGGTTTGGAGGCTCGGGAGGACGCGACGCCAGATTGAGAAGACAAATTCGTCGCGTTCGGCCAATTGCCGGCCATAGAGGCGGCGAAAGTGTTGGGTCAAGCCGTCTTCGCTCGCCAAATCCTGTTGCAGGTTCATATGGACCGATCAGCGTAGCGAGCTACCTTTTCCAATTCCGCGAGTTGGTTGCGGTTGTACCACGACACGCCCGACGCCGTCGCCAACGCAATGACCGACGTGACGGCCGCAACTTCGGGCAAGCCAGAGACAAACGCCGTCGCCGCAAACGCGTTGCCGCCGACCAACGCGCTGGTCGTGACGAAGAAGCGGCTCCACTTTTCACGGCTGTACTTGGCACGCACGGATTCAAACACCTAGCCTCGTCATTGCCATCGGGATCCTACGAGGGGTCGCCATCGTACCGTGGCGTGCATTTCCAGCATGCGACTGCTGTCGTAGACGCGCGTGATGAGGTTGTCGGCGCGGCGCTCGGGCGCGCGCATGACGGCGTTGATGACTTCGTCGCGGCTCGTTTCCAAATCCTGCAACGCACTGCCAAGGCCCGTCTCGGTCGTTTTCGTGCCGTCGCCGCGTTCCTTGACGGGGATGCACATGGTGTAGATGCGCGGCAAATCCTTGAGCGGGATGACCTGGGCCATGTGAGAGACAAGACGAAGGAGAGAGAGGTGACCTTGGAGAGGTTCCAGCAGAGCGAGCCATACGCGCGGGCAAAGTCGTGGATCTTGCGGAACTGATCGACCTTGTTGAGCACAATGTGGAGCTTGTGGTCCATGCCGACGAGCGAGTTGGTCAAGATCGAGAGCGTTTCGCCCGTCGTGCCCGGTTTGTCGGGGTCAAAGAAGAGCAAAATGACGTCGGCGCGCTCGGCGTACCATTGGACGACCTAAGTACATTCCTGGAGCGCCATGATCACAAACACGCGACTTACCTTGGGGAAGTCGTAGCCCCGGTCTTGGTCCGACGTCGCATGGAGGGACGCGGGGCTGTCAATCATGCCTGGGGTCGTACGATAAGCATCAAGCATCAAAACGGTCGCAATCAAGAAGCATCTACCTGGGGAGTCGACCATCATGAAATGGTTGCCCATGGGGATGTTGGCGCGGATTTTCAAGTTGGTCTTCTGGATCAAATTCGGACCGAATTGACGCAGGCCTGAGAAACCCAAGTCGGGGTCGCCAATAAGCGCCTATGAGATCACGACGTCAGCGCACACCGAAGGAAGGAAGGACGGACCGGGCCGTCTTGGTCGTGGTCGGCGGACCCATTGGAAATGATGGTGAAGCCATCGTCGGTCGGCGCAACACCCGTGGTTTGGACATCCCGTTGAAGGATGTGGTTGATGAACGAAGACTTGCCACTCGAGTGATTGCCGAGCAAGAACACAAACGGCAGCGACGGCAAGCGGTCTTCGACGGCGCGGTTGAGCGGTCCATAAAGCTTGTCGTTCAACGGCAAGAGCACTTCACGCTCCAGGCGCGAGGTTTCGCGCATCAGCGATAGTGCCGTTTCGTTCTGCTTTTCATACGACGAGTTCCATCGTGCTGCGACGGCTGCGGACACATTGCCGCGGACGCGGAAGGCGCGGCGGGTCAACATCATCATCAAGTCACTGGCGCCCTGTCCAGCAACAAAATGAAGAAAGGGCGGAAACGTCAACGCTGTCCATTGGGTAATATATTTTGCAATTCAACTATTTTGACCAATGAGTGAACTCAAATTGTATCATTTTCTCCAATCAACGTGGGGATACTCCGGATGCTAAACGAATCTATGGGACAATTCCGGATAGATTTAGGAGTGTTGGTATGAAATATAAATTTGGCACATTGTATTCTATACAAGAATCAAGTCCTCTGCGAAATTGGACGCTGTTTCTTTGCGCGTCCAATCTCCCAACCGCCATCTTCTTCGAACAAGCATGTCCGACCCGCAGAAGCCTGCCCCGCAAGGTCCGCCGCTCGCTCAACCCGCGATGGGTCAACCGATTGCTGTCGACCAATATGGACGCCCCCTTGTCGACCAATACGGCCGTCCCATCGCCGCGGTGCCCGTCGCTGTGGATCAATACGGGCGCCCTGTGCAAACCATCCCCGTAGTCCAAGCACAACCGCAGGTGACGCGCGTTGTCGCCAACAATGCCAACATTCGACGCGACGCGCAAGGCAACGCTTTGTGCAACAAGTGCAGCGCGCCGTACCCACTCCCGAACGGTGCGACGTCGTGGCGATGCCGACAATGCGCTGAATTCAACAACGCCAGTGTCTACGGCTCCGAGTGCACTATTCTCTAAGGTTTATCTATACATGCCTCATTGCATACCTCTTTGCATCCATTCTCGCTCCTCCGCATGGATGTCCTTGTTGATAGCGCGCGCAATATAGACGCACATGTGCATCGTCGTTGGAACAAGCCGTTGAGAGCGTGGCCGAGACTTTTCTTGCAGTGTGCGTGTTCGAAAACAGGAATGTTTGTCAATTTAATAAAATAACATTTTAATTGTATGCATACCAGCTATGTGTATTTTTTATTTTTATCCTTTCCAACGGGACAATCGTGTCAAAATCCATTCTTCTTTCGGCGCGCAGTTGAAGCGAGCAATGTCGGACTCCGTGAAGCCTCAAGCGGCACCCGCCCCCGCGCAACCCATTGCCGTCGACCATTACGGCAACCCCATCTCCAGCGGAGGTGTCCCCGTGGTCACAGCCCAGTCCCCAGTGTTTGTGACGCAGCCGCCGGTTGTGCGCGTCGTCGCGAACAACGCCAACATTCGACGTGACGCGCAAGGCAACGCCTTGTGCAACAAATGCAGCGCCCCGTATCCCCTTCCCGAAGGCGCGACGTCGTGGCGGTGCCGTCAATGCAGTGAGTTCAACGATGCGAGCATCTACGGCCCGGAGTGCCCTTGCTGCACGATTCTCTAGGCTGCAGTGCTTTGTTTATCGCGAATGGCGATGGTGTTAAGCTTGCTCGCTTTCTATATAAATCATGGCCACTTCGTCAACTTGTTTGCTCCAATGTGGCATGCTTGTCGGCATTCCACATTTCTCTCGATCCTGCAGCAACCATGACCTAGCCTTTGGCCCTCGCATCTCACCCGGAGTGCGGACTCCAAGCATGCCCAATACAAGTATTGTGACCTCCATTCATCCTCAATCACACTTCTCTCATGGCATCGTCCCATGGAAGTGGTCTTGTCTTCGATGCATGAACGCCACTCGAAAATGGATCTTCGCAAAAAGCGATGACAAGTCAAACCTGTGGTCAAAACCTCCGGATATTATGACGACATTTAACCGAATTATTGGGAGCTTGACTGGTTTGCCAACAACGTTGAAGATGCTGCTCTCGCGACTGGGCCGCTCGGCGCTCCTGCGTCTTCCTGCATTCTCCACCAAGTCAGTCCGCGTGAGGCAGCATGTGAATCCTCTCTCTCGCCGCTTCCAGGAGCCCATCGCTGTCCCAGACTGGACGTCCATCTACCACCCGTCGTCGTCGCCTGCAAAGGTGCACTTGGACATTGGGTGTGCGCGCGCGCAATACCTCATGGCGCTGGCGGCGCAAGAGCCCGAGACGTGCTTCCTGGGCGTGGAAATCCGGGAGCCATTAGTTCATGAAGCCCTCGTTCGCGTGCAAGAGCTCCAGCTTCGGAACGTCCACATCGTCCATGCCAACATGAACGTCCACATGGACGCGTTGCTTGCGTCGCTGCGTGCGACCACGCTTTTCTCCGTCGGAAGTGTCTCCATCTTCCACCCCGACCCATGGATGAAGAAGAAACACATAAAGCGACGGCTCGTCACGGACGCCTTTGTCCGTGACTTGGCGCGGCATCTCGACGACGGCACGCCTGTCCATCTCCAGTCGGACGTGGTCGACCTCTTCGAGTACATGGTCGACATCTTTCGCACGTGCCCCGACTACGTCGACATCGGGCCAGGCGCGTCAAACGCGATGGGGCTCCCCACGGACCGCGAGCGCTTTGTCGTGAACGAAGGCGGCGCCATTTACCGCAAAACGTTCCGCCGGACAGTCAAGTAACAATCATGTGTATATTCAGGCGAATCTACTTGGCTTCGGTGACCATGTCGACCATCGCGTCCATCAACGCGTCGGCGACCGCGGGTTGCGTCTTGGCCACTTGGAGACGGACCATGCCCGTGGCAAAGTTCACTTCCATCGTCGCGAGGACCCATACTTCCTTGTCCGTGCGGAGCTTCCCCACGAGTTGGACCGGCGCGGGCGCCGCTTGGACATTCATCATGAGCTGGTGCGCGTTGATGTGGCTCAAGTTAAGCGCGTGCGTGAGCTGCTGGATCAACACGCTGAGCGTCGTCGACATGAAGAAGCGCGTCTCGCGCACGACCGGCGGCGCGTACTTGGCCCAGAGCAGCACAAACTGGTCCATGTTGATGTGGAACGGGTGCAGCAGCTCGCCGACCGTGGGTTCGAGCACGCCTTCGTACGTGTCGTCGTCGTCGTGGCCATACTGGATCTCAATCGGCACGCCTTCGAGCACGCCTTGAAAGTCCACGTGCAGCTGCACCATCGAGCTGCTGCCGGGGTACACGACCGGGACTTCGGGGAACGGGATGATTTCGCCGCGCGACGCGTTCACGCGGACGCGCGCGAGCGGCGTCGACGACTGGTTCATGATGTAGCACTGAACCACGTTCATGTGCGCCGAGTACATGGACGGAGTCCGCAAATACGAGTACTCAATCTGGAGGCCGTTGGACGCCTTGGCGTGGAGGAGCACCGATCGGTTGCTTGGCGCCGTCGCGCTCATCGTCAAGTTGGAGAGATCCGCAAGCATGCTCGACGAGTTGATGTGTGACCCACCGCCCGTGTTGCTGCTCGTGTTCAAAAAGTCAAACGGGTCCAAGAGGTTGGGTGTCGCAGCCGCAACATGGTGCGATTGCTTCTTGGCGGTTGGGACGGCGCTGGCCTTGACTGGTTTTTTCTTGATTGGCTTTTGCGGCTCCTCCTCTTCGCTCTCTGCTTCGTCGCTCTCGTCCTCGCTCTCGTCTTCTTCGCTCTCATCGTCGTCGTCGCTTTCGTCTTCCTCGCTTTCGTCGTCCTCGCTCTCGTCGTCGTCCTCGCTCTCGTCGCTCTCGTCACTGTCCTCGTCGCTCTCCTCGTCGCCTTCGCTCTCGCTGTAAAACCCGCGCGACTTGGACGCCTTGGTCGACGATTTCGATTTGGCCTTGCCCGTCGACTCGCGGCGCGATGTGGGGCCATTGTCGCGCGACGGCAGCTCAGCCGAGGCGTCGCGGAGGCGCTTGTCGGCGCGCTCGAGGCGCCACGACGGCAGCGGCACGTACCCCGTCACGTTGTGGTGCACAATCTCCGAGAGCGACCCGAGCGTAAACTGGGTCTGCGTCTGTTCGTTGCATCCAATGAGCGGCGCGGGCTTCTTTCCCGCGAAGATCGTGTGCGGGTTCAACGTCGACTGGTTCAGCGCGGCGCGGACGAGGCGCGCGCGGTCGCGAATGTCGTAGTCCAAGTCAAACTTGCTCAATTCGACCACGTATTGGAGGCACAGTTGCACGTTTGGGTTGGTCGGCGTCTTGAGCGCGAGCTTCACGGCGAGGTTGAGCAACTAGACACGGCGTCATTTCCACACCATCTCGAGCGGGCACACCTGCAATTTCACTTCCGCTTCTTCGTCGGGGAACGTCGAGCACATGCAGCGCAACGTTTCCCGCGAGATCGCTTCGTCGGCGGCAAATTCACCCAACATCCACACGATCGACGCGCGCGCCGACGGCGAGGCCACGCGGCCGCTGACCATCATGGCGGCCAACGAACGGACGACCTTGGCATTGGCGTGGCCGCCCGTGCCTGCGTGTTGCTGCTGCTGTTGTTGCAGCAATTGGCGAATCACGACGACGCTCTCGGCGACGACTTGTTCGTGGACCGACCGCACGAGGCGCATCAAGCCTACAAAACTCATCAACGCCAAACGGCGGGTCCGAGGCTACCTTTGAGGCACTTTTCCGAGACCGACGGCATCGCGTCGGCGACGCGGCCGAGCGCGCGCACCGTCATGGTCACAAATCCCTTGTCGACGTGACGCACGTACGCTTGAAATTCGCGGAGAATCGTCGGGACCGTGTCTTCCGTCACGAGCGCCGTGAGGATGTTGAGCTTGAGCTGGCGCGAGTAGCTCGGGTCGGTCGCGCGGACAAAGAAATCTTGCAAAAACGGCAAAAACATGTCGGGGCGCGCGGTCGCCATCGACGCGATGACCGACAAGACGACGAATTGAATCTCGCGCTGGTTGCGCATGATGCGGACGAGCGACTTGCCGAGGAGGGTGCTCGTGGCCATGCTCTGCGTGCCGCAATAGTAGTGGAGCGTCGAGACAGCCAAGACGACGGCCGAGTTGCGCGACTTGAGCAGCGGGATGGACGAGCGGAGGAGGAGACGGTGGTCTTCGTCGAGTTCTTCGCCGCCGCCAATGCCTGACGCCACGTCATTAGAGCGGAAGACCGACCCGATGGACGGCACGTGTTCCTTGGTCGCGTGGTTGCCGCCGCCGAGCATGAACGGGTTGGACGACGCCGACGGTTTGCGCGACGACGACGACGCCGCGGCGTCCTCTTCTTCGTCCGAGTAAAAACCCTTCTTGACCTTGCGCTTGGGGAAGAGTTCCTTGACAGCGTTGGACTTTTTCGAGTCGTCGCCTTCTTGCTTGGGGCTCTGGAATTGTTCGCGGCAGTAGCGCGTGAGCACGTGGATCACGACGGCCTGGCCCCATTCGTCAATGTCGGCCAAGAGGTGGCAGAGCTTCCGGAACGCCGGGTGGAGAAGGTCCATGCGGTCGGGGCAGATCTCGTTCAGCGCTTGGACGGCGCTCCCCAACACCATTGTGCTCGAATCGGCCAGCAAGATCGAAATGATCTCCGCCAGCACTTCCTTCTGGTCCGTACTGTCCATCAAATGCACTTTGCTCAAGGCGTTCGCGGCACACTTGCGCACGTAGGGAGACGAGTCCCCCGCACACTTGCGGATTGCAATGAGTTGGATTTGTAAAATGTCCTTCACGCGGATGCTTGTCATGACGCGGAGCGCCAATGCGCGGATGAGCTGGTTCGGGTCTGCCAAGTCCTTCTGGAACGAGTTGATGGAAAGCAGGGCCAACTCCCGACACTGTGCGTTCGCGTCCGCGTAGTGCACGAGGTACATGTACACCATCTTCTTGACTTCGACCGAGTTTACGATCACATTCTTGACGACATCCGCAAAGAAGATCGACACGTCTTCGCCCTTGGAGATCATGGCCAAGAGGGTCTTCATCGCTTGAAGCTTCTCCGACACCCCCGCCGTGCCCGTCTTGTTGTCGAGGAGCTTCTTGATGCGCTCCATATTCACGCTCTCCTCGAAGAAATGCGCATCGCCGCTGATTCCTCTCACCGCCATCGGTGCTTCGAAATCCTCGCCCTAGAATGGGACGAAGTCGGTGTCTTTGATGGAAGCGTCTGATTGGCCACTTTCAGTCGAACGATATAAATCTCCACCGAAAGTATCAGAATAGAATATCAAAACAAATATTCACCCACGGCGTCCAAAGTTTGGACCTTTTTTCACGAGAATAACAATATACATCGTGTTTCTGATCACCGAACAAAAGATTTCATTTTCAAAAAAGTGTCAATTTGTAAGTATCAACGCCAAGTAAAATGTCTCGAGGAATGTCAAGTCCTGAGGGTGATAGGACAAAAATCTTTCGCGGGATGCGAGATAGATGAAGCAAGTCTCGACCTGCTTGTAGAACGGCATGGGGTTGACGTCGCTCACGGGACCTTCAAGTCGCTTGGTCTAGCAGGCCATGAGCGCGGTCGACAAGGCAGGATTCGCGCGCTCTTGTTCACTCATGCACGGTTTGAGCGCGGAGAGGAAAAACCCGCGGCGGCCACCGCGGACGGCGTCGATCTCATGCAGATGTAGCTCGGACACAGCCGCGACGGCGCACGTCACTTGGCCGATGTTGCGGGGGTAATATGGCACACACATATTGCGTCGAGTCGCGTCGGAGAGGGGTCCCATCGCGACGAGATCGTCAAACGCGCCAACGAATGGCTCTCCATGGAAGTCCAAGCGCCCATCAGCGTAGGTGCCGACCACGATACAACAAAGTGCGCCGTCGTCGACGAGTTCCTCGGCTCGAAGTCGAAGGAAGTGGGTCAGATCATGCTGTGGGTCGCTGCCGGCCGCTGGCCAGAAGAGATGGCGGGACGGCGGAGAACCAATGTACGAGAGGACGAGATGGATCGAGGCGGATGGGACCACTCAGTCGTAGAAACTTTTCGAGATGACGGCCGAGTAGAAATGCGGGAACGTGTTCAAGTACGACGACGGGGTGTGGAGCGTGGCCAGCAGCGCTGCAAAGTCGTTGGCGGGCTGGGTCGTTGTGGAACACCATGTACTCGGCGGGGGGGACGCATCTTTGAGAGGCTGGTTCATCATTCAAGGGGAGATGAAGGCGGCGGACAACGTCAAGGAGCGCGAGCGAATTGCGGCCGTGGGATGCACCAATGTCCACGATGCGACATGTCCATGGCGTCAACGACGAAGACGTCGACGCATGAGGATAGCATCCAGACGTGGCTTTAACCAATCGGTCGATGGCGCGATGCATGTGCGCTGTCGTGGCCGCGACAAAATCCGCTTGCCGCGCCGCTTCCTTGTTGTATGTGGCGTCCATCAATGGGCCAAATGGCTTCAAGCCACGTGGTCGGAGTCGCTGCACAGTGCAGATGAGCGGTCCACTCAGTGTAATTTGCCACGACCATAGAAAAGAAGATGGACCAAGTCGTTGGCTTGCGAGGCAGTCACGGTGCGGGGTGTTGCCTTGCGTCTCGTTTCGTTGCCAAGGTGCCGTCACCATCTCGGTTGACGTCATGGCGCCCCCGACAGCTTCGAGCAACGGCATTTTCTTGCCTTGTGGATTGCATTGGAATACACGCGTTCTATGAGCAGTGCGTGGTGCGTGGTATATTGTCATTTCCATGGCCTCTCCCCCTCCACCCGTGGTCGCGTCCAGCGCACTCGTTACATGCATATATGCTTGATGAACTACTGACTACCGACACGAGAACGTGCTGTCTGTGATCCGCCAATTGGGTTTCTCGGACTTGTATGCCTCGGTCTTGAACTGAAGCGCGTGGCTCACGGCGACGCGCGGCGGGTCGTACTCGTTGGGGTCGGCAGTGGTTACGATGTGGTTGCTGCTCGACGTGGGTTGGTTGGATGGCGGCGACGGCTTGATCGCTCCCGTCGGCCGCCGCGGGGACGGCGCCCCCACTTTCATGTGCATGTTGCCGAGCGAGTCGACGAGTGCTTGTTGGTCGGTCGGTTGTCTGGGGGAGAGGGGGGCAAGCGGGGACGACGACGACGACGGTGGCTGGTAGGCTGCTTTGGGAGACGGCGCCGCGACGACGCGGGGGGCGGGGCGGCGGGGTGTCGTCACCGCAACCAAGGCAGTGTCACTCTCGTTACCCATCATCTTGCGTGGCTTGGGCTGACGAAACCCTGGCGCGCCGGCCGCGGCCGCCGACGACGGCGACGAAAAGAGGCGGCGGAGGCCCATCGTGGCCACGGCGGGCACTTGGAATTTGGTCGTGGCGCGGCGGCGCGGTGGCGGCGGCTTTTGCAGCCGCAGCGGGTTGCTGTTTTTGTTCTTGACACGCACGTAGCCATGGACGCGCTTTTGGTACCGATCGGGCTGGGGCTCGCCCTTGCCTGGGACAATATGTCGCTTCCCAAAGTGGTTGGCCCAGAGGTACGTTGCTTGTTCGTCGTCGGCAAAGATGCTGCCGTCGCGGATCTCGTCGGCTTTGGGTTCGTCGAGGGCAAAGATGCCCTGGAGGAACGCCGTGAGGTCGACGACATCATCATCATCTTGGCTCTTGCAATATGGCGAGAGGAGTTGGTGCATCTGCGTCTCGGTCATGGCGATGCCAATGTTGTCGCGGATGCTCTGGCGCACGTCGAGTTTGGTCATCGTCGTGTGGAAGCTGCCTTGGAGGAGCTGGTGCGCGCTCCGGAAGCGATCGATGCACTTGGGGAGGCGCTGCTGCAATTTGATGGAAATGTCACGGCACAGGTCCGACGCCGCGCGCCGCGTCATGATCGACGGCGGCTCGTCAAACGTTCGCCCGGCCAAGTAGGCATTCCGGTCGGCTTGCATCATGTGCCGGTGCTGCTGGTCGCAACGCTCGATGCTCTTCTCGACCCACGACGTCACGGCTGGGTCGTAGTCGGGCGGGAGGACTCGGTCGATAAACTCGTACAACTCAATGTTGCCGTTCCCGTCGACGTCGTACTTGCGGAAGAGCGCTTCGATGTCGGCGTCGTCCACATCGAGGCACATGGACTCGCGGATCGCGCGCTTGAATGAGACGAGGTCGATGCCCTTGCCGCGGTTCACTTCCAAGAGCCGGTACGCTTGCTGGTAGACAAATTTGCCGTCGTGCATCTTGGTGCGTTCGAGGATTTTCTCGCGGAGGAGCTGCTCGACTTGCGAGAGTGGCCAGTTGGGGGGCTTGAGCGTCGGCAACGTCGCCCCCTTTTGGTGCACGATGCGCTTCGACATGGGATCGCGACAGTGAAGAGGCACAGGGGCAGCCGTCGTCTATTCTTAGCCGTCGTCGATGACAAATATAGATTGAGGGGGCGTGGTCACCAAGGCCGCGAGACTCGACCAAGTTCAATCGGGTCCATGCCAGGGTGATTTATCTGGTCATGTCTTGTATGTGGTGGTTGTATAAAGGTGCCTTGGATAACAGTGGCATTGAACGTTTGGATGAGCGTGCCCATGATGTGCTCCTGAGTGGTCAAGTATGGCTCCCATCTCCTGCACGCTCGACGCGGTTGGTCCATGGAGCGCTGTGGCAGACTCGACCATGCGAGAAATAAGAGGATACATTCAATGCGGATGTCGGGACGACGTTTACGTGACGGACGTCTTGGCGTTGAGTGCCATGAGGATGCCAGGGTTCTCAAAGAGGAAGAAGCGGAATTCGGGTTTCTTGACAAAGAAGACGGCGCCGTCGGTCTTGGCCACGAGCTCCGACCCGAACGCGCGGTCGTCCTTGTGGAAGAGCGCGTCGACGTTCCCGATGAACGCGCCTTTGCGAAAGACCGTGTGGAGGCACTCGGGCGACGACCCCTTGGCCAGGTTGGAGACGGCGTCGATTGGCAGCACCCGCTACAACACAACCACTTCGTGACGACCTGACGAGAGACGAAGCATGTACATTGACCGAGCCTTTCCGCTTCCGCGGCGCCGTGCGCGGCACTTCCCCATGCGGCGGCTGGCCGTCGTCGGTCGCGGTCGCGGTCGTCGACGCGTAAGTCTTGAGCACAAACTCGCCGTGGGCGACCCATACGGCAATGTCGCACGCCTCGTCGGCGTGCCACACGACGTAGTTTTGCGTCATGTCCCACTTGCTCACGATCAGCTCGAGCTGCGTCCGCTGCAGTTCGGTCAGCTTTTGGAAGAACGAATTGTCGCCGATTGTGTCCCATGCAAAGCTGTGCCGCGTGTCCACGAGCTTTTGCATGCGCTCAAAGACGGCCGTGCCGCGGAGGAACCAATTAAAGTCGACGGCGTTGAACTGGAGCAGCGAGAGCGTCGAACTCGCGAGGATCGTGCACGTGGCCGTCACGTTGGGCGTGAGGAGGTACTGGAGGTCAAAGTAGTTGCCAGGCACATACTTCTTGGTGGGCGGGAGCGTCGAGAGACGCTTCTTGCTCGCGACGTGCGCTAGCTGCTTGCCCGTCTCGGTCGGGAAGATGCACTGCGCCTCGCCAGCAATGACAATGTAAAACCGGTCCGTGGGCTGGCCACTGCGTTGGACCATGTCGCCTTTGGCGTAGTGGACACGCGTCGCCATCTCGTCTCAGACTCAGACTCAGATCGAATCAGACGCGCGTACCTGAATCACTTCGTACGCGTCGTTGAGCGTGAGGTCGGCAAAGATGTCAATCTTGCGAATCAAATCGAGGACCTCCATCGTACTTGCGCTCTCGGGGAGCTCCGTCGGCACGATGATCGTGTTTTGGACACCTTCGGGGGCCCCCCGCAGCCCCGAGTTGGGCGGGATGTCCTTGGCGGCCGTGTGCACAACGTACATGCGCTGCCGGATCGACTCGTCCAGCGCCATGAGCGATTTCATCGGTGTGTGGATGGGCGGAACGCCGGCCTCGTGCAGGATCGCGTCGCAGTCCCATGGAAACGCGAGCAACTCGCGGCACCGCGTCTCGGAGAGCACGCCTTCGTCCCGCAGTGCCTCGATGCGTTCGACGTCGTTGAGGTGGTCGCCCGAGAAGACGATGCGCTTCGAGCCGTACGAGACTTCAAATCCGACGCACGGGATCGAGTGGAGCGAGTAAAAGAAGCGAAAGGTCGCGCCGCGGATGTGCGTAGGGTCGTTGATACGGACGCGGCGAAAGTTGAGCACGCGTTTGAGGAACGACTCGTCAAAGCCAGAGAGGGCCGCGTACTTTCGGAGAAACGAGTGGTAGATGGTGTGGGTCGTGATGAGCGAGACGCGACCTTCTTGGAGGATCTACACAATGGTGGTTGTACAAGGTCACGACAGCGTCGTGTACCTTTTGGAACGTGCCGGCGTCGTGGTCGGCGTGGCAGTGCGTGACGATGACGCCGTCGATCATGAGGGGGGGAATGTTGTTGGCAATCAAAATCGACGACGAAAACGGCGGCGGGTCAATCATGATGCCGCGTCGGTTGATCCAGAGGACATAGCCCGACGTCTTGCCGTTCGGATCGAACCCGTGCGAGTTGCCGAGGACTGTGACTCCAAACACGGGCGGGTAGAACGTTTCCTCGAGGATGAAGGCGGGTAGCGCGGCCGGGAGCCGGACAAAGTCTTCAATGCAGGCGGTTCCGCGGCTCGAGTGGTCTGTAAAGACAAACTCACTCGCGAGCTTCTGGATCGTCACGCGGTGGTCGCCCGACGTGAGTGTCGCAACGTGCTGGCTGTTGAAGTGCGTAAACTTGAGCAGCATGTCGAGCGTGATGAGCGTGTTGCCAAACTTGCGAAAGTACGCGAGCTCGGCGGGTAGGTTCGGGTGCGTCGACGGCGGCGCGGACGCGGGGAAGTCGTGTTCGATCTCGATCAGCTGGGGGCCAAAGAGCGTTTCCTGGAAGACACGGCGGATGCGATCCTCGACCTCTTGCGACGCAACGATCAAGTTGACGCACTGGCGCTTGAAGAAAAAGTTGCAGTACGCGGGAAATTCAAACTCGGCTACGTTCACGCCCATGTTGCTCCCGAGGGTTTTTGTGAACGGCTCCGACGGCACTATAAAGTGCATGGGCACGGGCAGACCCAGCACCATCGAGTCCTTGATCGTTTCTGGCGGGATGCCGTACTGAATTGGACCGATCGAGGTCGAGACGATGCATCCACCGCGCGGGAGCTGCGTCACTTTGAGCGGCTCCGATGGCGCCGAGGACGAGGTGGGTTGGGGCGGCGCGGCATGCTTTTCGACGGCGTCGGCGGCGGCGGATGACATGGGCGTCCCGCGACTACTCTCTCCAATGTCTCGATGCACTCGCGAAAGGTCACAGGCCGTTTGGGGCCGGCCTTCACAAATGGACCAATCCAGCATGCGTATTTCTGTGTCCTCAATATGATTGGCTGAAAAGAAGTTCTTGTAACTGTGGCTACATGCATTCCTCGGGCCTTGTGTCAAATGTATTTAAAAAACAAACACAATACTCTGATGTAAAAAATGTATCCTCAAGCGTCAGTAAAGTCAACCTTGCATTTTAAATACATGTTTAATTTTAGTTTACACTGGTGAGATATCTGGTCTTTCCTCTAACACCAACACTCGAAAAGAATCTCACATCCCCTTCGAAGCTCCAACATGATGGTCCAAGTTGAGACTGCATGACGATGCTGGGCTACTTCCATGCAACTTGCAATGGGTACCCCACATGTCGTTGGGACTGCGTATCCAAAGCACAAAAGCTGCATGTAGCGACTCTCGAGGCAGGCCGTCGCAGCGGCGGCGGTCGGGACCGGCCGCCGCTGATAAATGATGGCACCTTGCCCGCAATAAGATCCGTTTCAGCCGACGAGACCGTTTCAAAAGATCTGGCTTGGTCGCGCATAGCATCGCATCACTCGTTCGTAGACGGTCACCACAATTCGTTCCGGGACACAGCCATGCGTGTCTTCCACCGCGTCGTCCTCCCTGTGGCGGCCACGGTGTCTGCGACGACGCAGTGTCCCCATGCGAGCGGCGCGTCGTCTCTCTCGACCACGTCGTCGTCTCCGTGGTGCCTCGGACGCAGCGCCGCGAACGAGGCGATCAAAGCCCATGCGCGGGCTGTCGTCCGTCTCTCGCGACCCCAGCCCGACGACCCGACCACGCTGCCGCCACTCGTGTGCACGGGCTGGTTCCTTGGCGCCGACGGACACATCCTGACCAATTACCACTGCATCTCATCGCCAGAGGACGCGGCCGCGACGACGTTTGAAGTCTCGGGCGCGTGCACGGCGTGCACCAAAGCCCACGCGGCGCTGTGTTTGGGCCCAGCGACGACCGGCGCCACGCTCGTCGCCGCCTCCGAAGCACTCGACTACGCGCTCGTGCGGCCGTTTGCGTCGCTCGTGGCCGCGCACGGCGTCTACTTGCAACTGCACGCGACCGACGACACGAATCTTCTCGCGCAGGATATTTACATCTTGCAGCATCCGGGCGGCGGCGCCATGACCGTCGCCAAGGACGACATTGTACGCACGACGACAGCCGCGGGCTGCGACGCGACGGCCGCGCGGGAAGACCTCGTGGGGTACGCGCTGCCGACGGCCGAGGGATCCTCGGGCTCGCCCGTCGTCAGCTCCGCGTCGGGCCTTGTCATCGCGTTGCACACGTGTGGAGGTATAACTTCCACACAGTGCGTAGATCATCTCAGTCGTCGGCGCGTGCGTAGGCGGGTGCAGTGCGTCGCAAGGGAACAGCGGGAGTTTGAACGCAGGCATCCGCGCGACGGCGATCGCTGCCGATTTGGCGCGGCAAGGCCAGCTCCCGTCCAACGCGACCGCGTCGCCACTCGCAACGACGACGACGCCGCCGCTCGTCCACGTTGCAAACGTCCGTGGGACGCTCTTCCAGCGGACGCAAGGCATCTCGATCGACACGTTCTTTGTGAGAATGCACGAGACGGGGGCCATCGAAGTCAACGTCCGCTCGCGGCGCGACACGGCATGCGACGGATCGTACTTTGACGCCAAGGTGCTCTTGGTCTCGATCGACCCGACCGACGGTAGCTTGACGCTGCTCAACGTCAACGACAACGCTCCGCCGCACGACGCAATCCTCAACTACGTGCTCCCGCCTGGCGAGTACTATCTCTTTGTTGGCACGTCCGCCATGACCGCCGACCTCGTCCTGAACGCACCCAGTGCGTCGGCCGCACTCTTTGCACACACGGCCGACCGTGGCAGCCTCTTTTCCTGCGGCGCGTCCAACGCACGCTTCGGCAGCTATGACCTTTCGCTGCGCGTCGACGACGCCACGTCCATCGGCGCGTGGACGGCGCCATCCTCGGGCCTGCCCTGCCACGACCTGCCCACGGCGTGCACCGTGCCGTCATCACCCGCGTCGACCGCGTCGTCGCCCGAGCTCCGCGTCCAAGCGATCGTCGCCGGCACGCTCGTGGCCGCCAACGGCACCATCTCGCACGACCTCGTTCAGTTTTCCATGCCGCGGCCCGGCAAACTCGCGCTCGACGTCGTGTCGTTTCAACAATCCGACGACGGCGCGCTCCAACCGGATGGATTTGATGCCGCGGGGCTCTGTGGCCGCGCGTACGTGGACACGGTCATCTTCATCTTCGAAACCACGTCCGGCGTCATCCTGGCCGCGTCCGACGGCCGGTCGCCGGTCCCAACGACGCGCCAGATCAGCATCAGCACGCGCGACCCGTACTTGGAGGTCTACCTCCCAGGCGGCAACTACACGCTCGTGGTCGGCCATGCGCCGCTGACGCTGCAAGAAGCGCTGCATGTGCTTGAGCCAGGCGCGCGGGACGCCGCCGCCACGCCGCTGCTCTGTGGCGAGGCCGCCACGAAAGGACACTACCATGTCCTCTTTCTCGCCAACCAAAATGTCGTCGCCAAGCCATCGGGCTCGTTCGATAGGGCAGCGTGCACCGAGGAAATATGTAACACGAGCTCCCGATAGACGAGGGCGGGGTGGTGAGATGGGGACTGTGGCGCCAACGGCGTGGACGTTCGTCAACGGGGTACGAGCGCGCGACCGAACGCTCATTCGCACAACTCTACGACTGCGCGACCGTGTAACGACAAAACGACGTCGCACAACGTCAACATGTCGACCCACCTGAAGCCGCGTTGGCCAACTATAAATACACTTGAAGCTGGGATGGGCGCGGCGGGGTCGGTGGACGCGCTGCCTGGCGGCGCGCGGAAGCTGCAATACTTTGTCGCGATGAAGGCGTTCAACCTGCGTCAAGCCGAGGCCAAGAGCCTGCGCGACCAATTCACGTTCCTCAAGCTGGGGGATGCTGCCACCACCAACGCAGTCGGGATCGAGTTCAACTCTAGTGGCTGACAACTGAGTAGGGTGACGAAGCGTTCATGGACTGCGATGCGTTGTGTGCCTATCTTTGCATCCCTGCCCCGCGGCGCGACGCGCTGCGCCAGCTTTTTCAAGTCCAAGCGGTGCGTCTCCCTGGTCATCGACCCCGCTGATGCATGTGTGGCAGGACAACCGAATCAAGTACGCCGACTTTTTGCGGTTCCTCGAACACACAACCACCACGACAGTGCCACCGTCGACTGTCCGTCGCTCCGTGGGATTCGACACGCTCACAAAGTGGTGTGTAGCGCGAGGAAGAAAGTCAACCGAAAGCCGCGTCGTCGCGAGCGATGCCCCCGCGGCCGAGGGAAGAGGCGGCGGTACATTCAGTGCTGACTACTATTGAGTTTACGAACCACAGGCTCCCAAGACGTCAAACAACCAGGAGGACGACGAGCCGATGACGATGCAGCTGGCTCGGGTGGACCCGATTGACTGGGTCAAGGCTGGCGGATCGAGCCTCACGCCCGGCCTGTGGAAGAAGCGTGAAATCACAATCCAAGAACGCATTGTCGAGTACACCAAGATCGACGAGCACGGCGTGCCCCAGCACCTGATTGAAAAGGAGCGACACCAGCACGAGATCATCCACATGGAGTCGACGACGGGTGAATTTGCCCACCGGGAAATCACGCACTTCGAGCAGTCGGAAGAACTCAACAAAGAGATTGTGCACTTGGACTCGGGCAAAGAAGAGTTTGTTCACCTCAAGTCCAAGGAAGACGAGATATCCCACTTTGAATCGAGCATGCCGCAGTCGCGCCAACCCGAAGCATGCGAGCAGCCACCGCCGTCCCCGACAATCAAGCGCGACTCGAGTCAAAGTCCACTCGAGCCCGAAGCCGACGCCATCCCACCAGAGGACGAGGCCGTCTCCCCAGTCGAGAGCTAACAATGTCATCTGTGTCGCACTCGTAGTGTACATGTTATGTCTTCTATTCTTGGTCGGCAGCAGGTTGCTTGCCGTAGGCAATCACACTGCAAATGTAGTCTTGAAACTCCTGGCACGTGAGCCCTTCACGCGAAATGATCTTGAGCGGCGCGACGGCCAACGGTTTGGTCGGAGAAAATTCCTCCAGCGGGTCGCCCGTGGCCCCCGGCGAGAGCGACAGCTCGACACGGAATCGCTTCGGGTCCAAGTTGTGGTAGCCGCCTATTCCAAGCGTCAGATTTAACATTCCAAGCACCCAACCTCGTTCAAAGACGCGGACGACAATGTGCGTCATGTAGCAGAGCTCGGGGATTTCTTCAATCATTTTCTGAGCGTCCGACGAGATGGGCGCTTCCGACTCCTTGCCAGTGCAGCTGTGGCGGAGGACGTTGAGCAGCGTGTGCAGATGTGACTCGCTCGTAAAGTAGAGACGCGTGCGCACGGAGCGATGGGCCGACTTGATCAAATGGTCCTTCGTGGCAAACGTCGGGTTGAGTCGGTGGGTGATATTGATGCCGCGGGCGAGATCAAGGTCGTCGCGGACTTTCTTGAGCAGCGATCGGCACATGTTGGTACCAATGTGCAATTTCTCATGCTTGTCAATCCCATATTCCTACACAAACCAGCATGAGCCCTCGGAGACTACTACATCAGGAGGAGTTGTTGCATCTACCTGGGGCACCAACGCATGCGCCAACGACGCCGAAATGTCCAAGAGCTCTCGAATCCCGCTCAAGTGCAAGTGCGCGTTGTGCATGCCGTCGTAACGGATGCAGTCGTGGATGTCGGGAATCTTGGACAAGTCGTACGTGTTTTGCTTCTTCGAGTAAAAGTCGCGGTAGAGTTTGGCCCAGCGCTCGCGCATCATTTCTAGCGTCTCACGACCGCAAGGTTCACGTTTCTTGGGGTGGGACAGCGACGCTGCCTGACTCTTCGGGCTCAACGTTGACTTGCTGTGCATGTGCTCAGCAGGTTTTTTTGGACGCGCGCCAGCCGAGCTCACGGTCGCCCGCGACTGCAAGTCCACGGGTTCCTCTTCGAGTTCGAGGCACGACACGACATTCGTTTCGGACCCCTGGCGTTCCAGCTTGGGGCTCGAGGCCCACGCTTGTTGCTCGCGCTCAAACGCCGTGGCTGTGATCACCGCCTCGGCTTTGGCGGTGGCTTCGTTGTCCAACAATTTCGTGAGCTGTTCCTTGAGCGAGCTGAGCAACTTGTGCATGCGCTCCATCTTCTTCATGGGCTGCTCCACCACGTCCAGTGCCGCCGCCACGCTGCGCACCAAGTGAGAGTCTGAGTGCGTGCGAAGGAGGCCGCAGTCGTCGCCGCGATGAAGAATGTCGTGCAGGCGTTCCTTGACAGTCAAAATCATTTCCTGGGCCGACGAGCCCGATTGATCAAGCATCGAGTCGGCATCCTTCGACTTGAGCACCAAACTGACCAAAATGGGCACAATGTCGCCTTCCAGTTCCAAGAGGCCCTTGGCAAACGACGCGGCAGTCTTTTGAACGCGTCCTTCGTCGCTCGTGTAGATTTTCAAATCGTGGCGGTACGTCGAGTGCAGGCGGAGGAGGCCACCGTCACCCCCAGGATACATGATTTGACGAAAGTGTTGACCCAAGGTTTCGGCTTGTTGGATGCCAGAGTGCGTGAGATCGCCACCCCATTTGATAATCACGAGCAGTTGCGTCACGCGACCCTTGGGCGACCCCGACTTGGCGAGGCTTTCGTCGTCAACGTCATCGAGCGGCCGTGCATCGTCGTCGCCTTCCTCCCGCCATGCGCGGGGCTTCATCTGGACCTTGCGGTTGATACCACACAGCTGCCACCGTTCGAGAACATCGCGTAATGTGTAGACACCCTTCATTTGTTCCTGGTCCAAGTCGACCGAAGGAGACAACTCGTCGTCGCCCCCCTTGCTGCTGCGCTTGTGTTCGTGGATCTCAATCATATCCTTGCTCACGGCCAGTAACTCTTCCAAGTCCTTGATGGTCTTAATCTTCAAATCTTTCTTCTTCCCGCGGCCCACGCGGTCTTCGTAAAAGGCAAGAAACCGGGGGTGCGAGACCAGCATCTTCATTTTTTGCTTGGGCGTGCGGTCGCCGTGGCGAATGACCGCCAAGACACAGCGCAGTTCTTCTTCCTGGCCTTCATTGTCCAGTGGGTCGTGGAAGCCCTCGCCGTTTTGGCCACGGCCATGGCTTTCTTGTGGATTCTAATCACGCGGTCTCAAAACGCCCCGACTGGTTGCCGTCGACCTACCTCGTCGGCATCGTGACTTTCTTCCAAAAACGACATGGACGAGCCATGGCCAAAGAAACGATCGGGCGGCGAGTGCATGTCGGCATACGGGTCAGCAAACCCCGCCAGGGCGCGTTCCAAAAATTGGCGGAGCAAGATCGAGCAATCGTCGTAGTACTTGGGCGAGTTCTTCACAAAGCTCCAGCCGTTCACGTCGCACACAAACGATTCGTTTCCCACGCGAAGAATGTCAAACCCGCACACCGTCTGACCAAACGCTCGGACAACTTTGTACGCAATTTCCTTCTCGACGCTCGAGAGGATGACGGGGTACCGGATCTCCTTGCCATGGGCGTCGCGCATGACCTTGCCGTCCAAGACGGGGGACTTGCGCGCTTCCGCATGCGCATAGTTTGGGCCGACCGTGTAGACTTTGACGTCGGTCCCTTGTGTTGAAATAAATTCTTCGTAAATGTACGATTGTCCGGGTTCGCGACGAACGTTGATTACGTTCGGATGGAACTCTGACGAACGGTTCCCGACCTTTCGGAACAAGTGCTTGCATCCCCCGCCGGCATTCGTTGGGTAGTAAATGTAAATGTTGTGGTTCTCGCCATTCACGGGTTTTTCAACAAAGGGCTTGTGAATGCGCACGCCGTTCAGTTCGACAAAGTCTTCGCCTTCGATAAATTGGTCGGGTTCGTGGTCTTCTCCGTTCCAGCCGTCGCGGTTGACAAAGATGTGGCTGGATACAACGATGAGCACGACTAGAGACGTGGCAACATGAGTACGCACCGAGGTGTGGGGATGTCGTGCTCCTTGAGAATGCGATAGACATCGCGGCGATCCATCAAGACGTTTTGTTTGGAGAGATCGTTCACGACGATGGGTTTGCGCAATTCGACGTATTCCATGGCCTAGGAGGCAAATTCAGTGGCAGGTACATGGGCAGTGTCATACCTTGTCCAATGGAAACCCGGTCGAGAAGAATGCAATCAGCGCGTCGCAGATGGGCCAATCTTCCACGGGGTGGTTCAGGATCATGTCGTCGCCAAAGAGAACGATTGTGAACATTTGCTTGGGGAGGCGCGAGAGGATTTCCGTCATCGGCTTGGACTTCGCCTTTTTGTCGCGCGCGCAGACACCGATGACGAAGCGAGTTGTGGACGCCGCCGCAGCTCCATTGGCGCTGCCGGGGCTGAATTGGAACACACCGTTGCTGCCTCGGGGCTCTCCAATCGAGATATGTGATCCGTCCGTGCTTTCGCGGCGGTCGGCGCGAGCAATCTGGGCGCCCATCTTGCTCTGTTCGAGTTTACGCTTCAACACAATGATGATGAAAAACTGCTTTTGATGTCAAAGGACACGGAAAAACCAACCAAATCACACCTTGCGATTTGTATTTGTAACTGTTTTCTCGCGCCAAACTATACTAAAACCAAGTCAATCGCGGTGCGGACCGATAATAATATCATCCATTCAAAATCCCAATCTTGCGTGACACCGTCCGTCGCCGTCAACAAACCCCAGCGCTTCTCCCGCAGATGGACCGAAACATTTGCCGCGGCAACCACGGCAACCACGGCAACCCTCCCCAAGGAAGGTGATGGTGGTGGCACAGGTGTGGCGACGACACAGTGACGTGTGGCCATCGTGTCCTATACGGCCTGGCGTTTGCCGTGCTTCAACGTGCCGAACCGACGAGAAATTGGGCGCAACATTCGGGAGGCGCGATTATCGGATTGGTCATATTCATTGTCGTATTCTATTTTTAAGCCAATAGAATTCGATCATCTGGGGAAGTAGAGGAAGAATTCATCCAGTAGAAAGCACGTGGAGATTACTTGCCCCGCGTTTATGTCACCTCGTTTATCGCGCCGATCCGGATAATGACGGAGGTGCCGGATACGAAAATATGATGAAGCACCCGGAGGACGCGACGCCGACGAAGCGTGCTCGCGTGGACGAGAAGAAAGACGAGACGCCATCGGCTGTGGGCACACCGACACCACAAGAAGACAAAAAAGACGACACGCGGTGGGTCGAGAAAGGATGCTTGCTGGGGCTGTCGGAGGATGGGCTGACTGTCACGGGTACCAAGGTGATGCGATGGATGGCAAAGATCTCTTGACAGCCGCTCCGTCAGGGATATTGCATGGCCCGCACGAATGCAAGCGTGAAACTCGGGACGTACTATTACGAAATCAAGCTGCAGGAATCCACAGAACCGTACCATGTACGCTTTGGCTGGGGCACAAAGAAGGGGGACATTAATGCCCCCGTTGGGTTTGACGAGTTCAGCTACGCCTACCGGGACATTGGTGGCGTGACCGTGCACAAGAGTCGTCGCAGCGAAAGTTATGGCGAATCGTTTGGTACTGATCTCACGTGTGTATTTAGCATTGCTCACTGGTTGATTGTAGGAGTGGGTGATGTTGTCGGAGCCCTTATTTGTGTCAACTGGGAAGAGGAAGAGAAGAAGCCCGCATCCGACACCACGACTCTTCAAGGTTCATGTTCCCTGCAAACTTCTCTCGTGCTCTCCTTCACTCACGCGAGGATAGGTCGATTCGTTCCTCCATCTTTGGTCAAGAGTGTGAGCGACTCCGCGCCCATGTCTCCATGTAGGCTCGTGTCGATCAAATTCGTTTTATTTCGTCGCTAGGCGTTGACAAGGCATCGTACATTCGCTTTTTTGTCAATGGCCGCGACCAAGGCGTCGCGTTTGAAGCGCTGACTTTTGGTACGCATGGACTCTCGTCACCTCGTTTTGACATGTGCCAGATCACTACTATCCGTGCGTGTCCGTCTACGGCAATGGCGGCGTGCGGGCCAATTTTGGGCCGACGTTTGTGTTTCCGCCGCCTCTCGGGGCGTCGCCCGTCGCAAGCACAGATAATATTACTATATAAGGGATATCTACCACTTCTAGCATTCGTAAACGGTCGTGGGGTGGTGGTTGGCTGTGGCGACATCCATGAGATGCGTGTATTCGTCATTGTCGAGGTCGTCGAGCAGCGACTGGATGTCCTTGGACGAGCCCGCGGCGCGGAACGAATCGATGACACGCGAGACCACGGGGTCGTCATCCATCGAGAGGATCAGGTTGGACCGTGTGTTAGCGTGGGTCTCGTCGTCGATGTCGTTGATTTGGAGTTGGTTCTTGAACGACGCGCTGAAGAGGAAGTTGGTGAGGATGTCGATCGACATTTGGTCCCATTCTTGCTTCTTTTTTTTGGTCAAGAAAGGCGGGACAAACGCGGGCGGTGCCGCGGTTGCCGCCGGCAGAGATGCCATCGACTGATTCACAGGGACGTCTTGAAGTGATTCCTTGTCTTCTTCGTCGTCAAAGTCGCCCATGAAGTCTTCATTATTGTCGAGCGTCAATGTGTAGATCCAGTCCATGCGCGGGAGTCGGCCAGAGCTAATTTCGTATTTGATCGAATTGAGCAGCTCGGTGAGTTCGAGCTTTGGGAGACGCCCCGCCTTCTTTTTCTCCTGTTTCGGGTGCAGCTGGCGCCATTTTTTCTTAATGTCGTCTTCCGCTCGGCCCTAGCCAAAACAGTCAGCTGAGGTAATGTGTGGCTGGGTGGCATGTATACCGGAAGCAATTTTGCGACAAGAGTCCATCGATTGCCGATTTTGTTGTACACGAAGTCCAACAAGGCGAGTTCGGCTTGGGAGAACGGTCTACACGGTGACGAGTCAGACGACAGAATCAGAGCGCCAAAAGACGTACGATCGATTGATGGATGGCGCCAAATGGTTCCTCCATCGTTCACGGCATTGTTTGGTTCTATTGTGAACGCATTTGTGAGTTAACGCAAGGGACGTGAAATCGAGTATGGGACGTACGTTCGCCCAGAGACGCCTTCCGCGACCTTTACCCACGCATCTTCGCCATGGAGGTCGATTTGCTCGCGGAGCAACGCGTCTTCTTCCGGGGACCAATTACCTTTGATGAGACCTGGCTTCAACACCTTGTTCCACCGTTGCAGGCACTGGGAGTGATTCCGCGTCTTTACAATGTCTGCAATCGCCTACACACCGCCCTCCATCGTCGGCACGCGGCATTTCGTGGTGGATTCTTTACCTTCCAATTTTCATTGCCATTGCGCTCGACCGCCAATCGAAGGGCTTCGTCTTCGGCGGCCGTCCATTTCCCGCCGGCTTTTCCGTCCGGTGTGTCCGACGACGTTTCAAGGTCTGCCTTTCGCTTCCTACCAACCGAGGCATGAGGTTCTTCGCACGCAGCGCGCTTCGTGCAGCACGTACGTCGGCTGTGTCAAGTCGTAGTTGCCATAGAATTGATGCGCCATGTCGTCGATATCGATCTGACTTGGGAACCCGCGTGCCAGATGCCTCTGCCGTCAATTCAAGTTCTCCCGCTGATTTGGTTTTACTATGGGGCAGCTGGTTCATAATGGACCAATGGCAGATCGAGGTTCCTGCCCACCAGTGCGTTTTGATTGGTCGTCCGCCGGATTTTCCGTGATCTGATTGGCTCAAAATGTTTTCACACAAAATTGTTTCACCACACGAGACATTATTCTCCACCATCATTCTCTTCAGGTGTTGGCACTTGCGACGGACGAGCCGATTCGCGCGGCGGCGAAACCCGTCCTGGGGAAACCCCTCGCCACAATGGTGTTCCTTCAGCCACCTATCAGGCACTTGAAATCAAAACGAGGCGAATTTTCATGCCCGCCATGATACACATGTTCATTGGCCATCCCGCCTCCACGTCCTCGGCACAGTACGTGTCCTCGTCCTACAGTACGTCGCAATGTTTCATAAACGTCGGGGACGTCCTTCTCCTCCTACAAGCCTGCGAGTCCATTGCGGAGGGCGAGTGCAGGAGAACCCCATTGCTGCGATGGAGAATCGCCGACCGACTCATTCTGCTGCCAAGAATGGTTTGTCGCCGAAAATTTGAAAGATTTCTCCCGCGCCCGTGGAAGATGGAAATAAAATGTCCTTATCCGGTTAACGGTCCGATAAAAATTAACCAATCAACGGCTGTCGTGGCTGGAGCTGCCGTGCACGGCTTTTGATTGGTTGAAACCGAGGACATGAAATTTCCACTGCCCAAGCTGGCTTGCGTCACACACCATTTTACCGCGCGAGCTCCCGACAGATAGGATGAACAAGATCATGGGCGCATGGACGCCAATGGAGGACCAGCTTCTGCGCAGCCGCGTGGAGCAATCGCACTCGGAGTCGTGGTCGAAGATTGCCGAGGGCGTCCCCGGCCGATCGTGCGTCCCCTCCCAACTTTCATGTCACGTGACAGGTGCGTGTCTCTAGGTCGAAACAATGCCGCGATCGATGGCGCAACCACTTGGACCCGTCATTGATCAAGACGGCGTTCACGACGGACGAGGAGATCGCGCTCGAGAATGCGTATGAGGAACTGGGCAACCGGTGGACCGAAATCGCCAAACGGTTGCCCGGGCGGTCGGAGCACGACGTGAAGCTTCGATGGAAGACGATGCACCCCCATCGCTCGGACCGGTCCAAGGCGCTCTCGACGTCGCGGTCGGCGCCCGCCCCGCCACACGCCCCCACCCACCCACGCGCCGAGGCCCCGCCGACCCGTCCGCGTCAAATGTCCAACGTCATGGGCACAACCGACATGCTCTCGATGCTCGACGAGCTCTCGGTCGTCGAGCCCCTCTCGAACAAGCGTCCCCATTTAGACATGCCGGTGGACTTCCACACGAAGCCGCAAATGCCGCGCAGCCGCCACCACCCGCTCTCGGGGTCGTTCCAGCTGAGCGATTCGTTTGTGAACACGCTCAAGAGTTGCGACGACCCGCAGTTGAACGAAGACGCGCTCGTGGACTCGCTCTTTGCGTCGTTTGGGCCGCACGACGAAGAGGCGATCCGACGGAGCTTCAACTTGAGCACGCAAGAGTTTGACGAGCTGCTGGAGAACAAGATGGCGCTCAAGAAATCGCTCTCCAAGATGTCGCACAACTCGAATGCGCTCTCGTTCTTGAGCAACAACTCGAGTTTCCTCAACAGCGACGATATCGACGGACTCATCTCGTCCTGTGTCGACAACCAGATCGAGCACAGCAGCCTCCTGCAGATGCATCCGTCGTCGTCGTCGTAATCAACTTATATGTGTTTTATCCCTGCTTCCTCTTGGGCACGCGAAACGCCGTGAGCATCGCGTCGTCGTCGTCATCTTCGTCGTCGTCCGCGCCGAGCACGTGTGCGTGCAGGCTGCTCGTCTCTTGCACGTGCGAATGGTGGCCGTACGTCTCGAACGGCGTCGGCTCGGGCATCTTGAAGCTCGAGAGGAGGCGGTCCGTGACGTCATCCACGTCCTGGCACTGCGACGCCGCGCCGCCGCACCCGCATTGGCACGTCGCCCACTCGGTTGCCGCCGCGTCGTCGCCCATCGACGCGTACGTCTCGTGGATAAAATCCATGATCGCTTCGGGGCGCTCGATCACGCCGACGAGTCGGCGGAATTCATCGTCCGTCATGCTCTTGTCCGTGAACGAGTCAAAGACCGAGACCATTTCGCGCGGCGCCGTCGGCATCGCCTGCGCAAAGTGGTCGCTCAAGACGAGCTCGCGAAAGATCTCCCAGTCCTCGGCATGCACGCTCGTGAAGCTCAAGAGCGACGAGTCGCGCGACTTGAAGCTGTCGAGCATCGACGACGCGCGGCGCGACATGAGCAGCGCCGCTTCGCTGTCCATCGACGGCGCCAGCGTCTCGCCCACGTCGTCGCCACCGTCGTCGTCGATCAGCTCATCGAGGCCAGACACGGATGACGGCGCGTCCCCGACCGACGACGCGGCGTCCGACGTACCGCCACTGGCTTTGGCATGCGCCATGAGCGGCGGTCGGCCTGGTTTGGCCTTGGACTTGGCATTCGGGTGCAAGACTTTCCATCGCATCTTGACCGAGTCTTCCGTCCGCCCCTAAACACACATGAACACAGAAGAAGGCATCGCCACGGACCGGCAAGCGCTCGGCGATCTGCGTCCAACGATTGCCGAGTTCCTTGTACGCGGCGCTGAGGACCATGTCCTCTTCCGACTTGTACGGGCCTTTGTTGATCGCTGGATCCAAATGGTTCTTCCATCGCTCGCGGCATTGCTTGGCCCTGTGACATATGATGAGAGAGGCCAGCGACCGACGCACGTACGTGCGGCCTTCGATGCGCTTGGAAATATCGGCCCAGTTCACCGACGTGGATTCTAGGACAAGCTTCACGAGCAAGTCGTCTTCATGGAACGCCCAATGCCCCTTGATCAGCCCTGGACACAACACCTTGTTCCACCGCTGGAGGCACTGGGCGTGGTTCCGGTCTTGGACCATTTCGGCGATCGCCTAGAACGAAGAGGAGGAAGATGCGGTGACGGCGGTCGTGGCAAGCGCACCTTCCAGTTCTTGCCCCCATACAACTCGTACGCTTTGCGGAGTTGATCGTCCTACGGCGATGACGGTGTCAGCATACGAGTCCCCTCCCCAGGAATCCTGTGCCTGCTCTGGCGTCCACCGCGAGTTGCTCCCCGCGTTCGCATGGGCGCTGTCTTCGCTGTCGGGCTCTTGGCGCGTCCGTTGGCCCGCGCTTGGGCCGAACGCGTCAGGCGGTGCGTCTGTCGGGCGGCCGCGCTTCGTCGTCGAGCTCATCTCGTGTCGAAATTCTCAGACTGCACCTCCGACGCCGACTGCGTCATCTGTTTCCTGCTGTCGTCGTGGAATTAAAATAGCACGATGTCATTTTATTTAAATTTTGAATTTATGAATCGGAGGATGTGAGAAAAGTCCCAACGCCCCGCCCATTTATTTTTCTGGCCGTTGGGTCCGCCATCTTTGTTTGCCACGATTGATGGAGAGAGAAGGCGCAGAAGAGACTCCTTGGCGACGAAGCGGACATGGCTTCACATGATGATAGGCGGCGGGCGGGATGAACGTGACAATTCGACGACGAGTCCATGCTCCTCCACCCAGGTACAACCGTGTGGCGGAAGGGATGGGTGAAACTTGTGTCCTGTGATCCCAGGACGCGACCCCCAGGCTGCCGTGCAATGACGTCGTTTCCTAGACTTGGGGGCATCCTCCACCACACACGCATGCATATCATTCCGCGTCCTTCGTTGTCGACTTGAGCCCCATATCGAGGTTGACCTGTTCTTCCAGCATCTTGACAATCTCCTTGCTCGCGCCCATGGCCTTGGCGAGCTCGAGCGGCGATTTCCGCGTAAACTACGACCTTGTCATGGACACGCATGAGGTCGCATGTACATTTCGCTTGGACGCTTTGGCGCCGCTTTGGAGGAGGTATTGGATCAAGTCTTTGTTGAGGGCTTCGACCGCGACATGCAGCGGAGTTGTCCCGTTGATCTACCGACGCCATCATCATCAGCATATCCACCGCACTACCCGCGTACGTTGATCGCATTCACATCGCCCTTGTACACGACGAGGATGTTGAGGATCTTTCGATTCCCGTGCTGGACAGCCACATGCAAGCTCGTGTTGTGCCACACCTAGGACGATGCATGAGTAGGTCGATGGCGCGCCGCCGTCGTACGCCATGGGGGCAGTTTACCAAGTCGACGCCCGTCTCCGACTCCAAGATCTTTTGCGTGAGCGGGTAGTCTTGTGCGTAGACGGCGTCCCAGAGTTCATTCGTCGGCGCCATGGCAGACAATAATGGAGAGCGAAACGGTCAGCCGTTACGTCAACTGGGATCGAGGGCGACACGGCTCGACGCAAGGCTATGTCCATGGCTTGAGGAAGGATTGGCGCATGGGCTCAGGAAGGACACGCGGGAGGAAGCGCGGCGATGACCGTGCGCGGTCTCATGTCGAAAAAGTAAAAGCAGGATTTGTGACTCTTCGGAAGAGCACAAACGTCTTGAAGAGTGTATGGTATACGAACATCCAAACGAAACGGTCGATTCAATTTGTGAGAAGGCGGCAGGACAGATCGCGCCGACGACGACGGCGGCGACTGGATGCAGTAAACACGTTGCTCGGAATCCATGGCAGACCGAGACGCATACGATGCCGAGAGCGCGGTCTTGGCTGAGAAGGTCCAGACGCGGTTGAAGGAGCGCGTGAAGGAACAACACCGCGGGCGGACGGACGCGGTGCTCGAGCTCAAAGCGAACACGGAGAAGGCGTTTTCCGAGCTCTGTGGGAAGAACGAGAAGAGGAATGCCGACGCCGAGTCGCTTGCCGAGTCGCAAGCGCGGGAGTTCCAAGAACTCATGGCGGCGGGGAAGAACCCGTACGAAGTGTTTCGCGCGCGGGAGATTGCCGCGCGAGCCGCCAAGAAGCTCGCGTCGCAGAAAAAGAAGATCCAAGAGGCAGAGATGGGCATCGCGTCGCACATGGTGCAGGAAGCGGCACGGAATCAAAAGCGCGACGAAGCCGAGCGGCGGCATGCCGCGTATGTCCAAAAGTACCAAAAGGAACTCGGGCGCAAGGTCGTGGAAGACCGGACGCGCGACTACATGCTCTCGCGGACGGGCGCTGAGTTGGTTGATCCGACGGGGCGAACGTTCCGCATCGATCCGTCGCAAGTGACTGTCATGAAGGACCACACGTTTGGCCTTGGGAAGAGCAGCGTGAAATCGCGCGACCAGCGAGACAAGGTAATCATCGTCGTGTTGCTTCCCTCATGGCATATCCTCGAGGTCATCGACATGATTGCTGCCAAGCCCGCGCACGCCGCCGTCGAAATCAACCCGCGGGGGCTGCCCAAACCAAAGGAGAAGCTCGTGTCGAACCAAGTCACGGAGCCAGAAGCGCTGCTCCTGCCGCCGATCGTCGACCCGCCGGGCAAAGATCTCGCGCATCTGCACGGCGTCGCGGCCGCCGCCATCACGACGCCACGCAAATCCACCACGCGACTCCCGAGCTTGGTGACGGCCGAGGGCACGACGATAAAGAAAGGCTTTGGCGTGCCCAAGCGCAGCAAATTGGAAGAAGCGATGCGCGTGCGCGCGTTGGCCAAGCAAAAAGAAAACCTGATCGAGAAGCAGATCGTGTGGCGTAAGGAATTCGTCGGGCGCGCATTCTTGGCCGACCCCGAAGTCCTCTGGTTCAAAGACTTTGACGTGGATCGACCCATGACGCTCCGCGTGACGCTCACCAACGTCAGCAACACGTTCAACCACTTCAAGCTCCTCCCGCTCCCCGACGACCGGCGCGACTTTTTTGAAATCAAGTACGACCTCCCCGGCCGCATGTCGGCCGGAATGACATGCCATGTCCACGTCACATTTTGCGCGCGGCTCAACCAAGACATTGAGACCGAGTTGCCGGCCGTCGCTAAGACAGGCTACTTTTCCATCCCTGTGAAATGCACGGCCAAGCGCGCCGTCCCGCTCCTGAGCACGTACAGCTTGACGTTCGCAAACGTCGTTGTGGGTGAAACGAGCAAGCAGGTCGTGACGCTCCGTAACGACGGCGCGCTCCCCGCGACCTTTCACGTCGTTCGTCGCGTCGACGCGGCTGTGGAATCTACGGACGAACGACGACGACCCTTGTCGGGTGCTACGACGACCGGCTCGGAACTGCTGCCCCGCACACCCACTTTGCAATCTTCAACAGCCTCCCCCCCTCATGCACCCGACCCGCCTGGTTTCATCACAGAGACCACCACCTTCCATGATCCAGAACCCACCCCCTCGACAGACGCACACCCCTCGCAGGCGGCGACGACAGAGGATTCCCGCCAAGAGAGCGGCCAACACATGTCGGAAGCATCGCTGCTGCAATATGCCACGTCCTTTGGCCAGTTTGACCACGACAGCTCGGTGCAGACGATCTTTGCGGCCACGGACGGCCACGTTGAGCCGTACGCAACCTGCTCCATCACGTTTACGTTTGCGCCGTTCCGGCCGCTCGCCGACCTCCACGAGACGTTCGAAGTCGTGTTTGACACACCGCCGCACGTTGCGCCGCTGCACTTGTCGATCGCGGCGCAGGCTGTCCAGGTCCCGCTCTATGTTGAGAACGCCATCATGGACTTCAAGTGCTGCGTCTACAACAAACTCTACCGGAACAAACTCATTTTGCGCAACCGCGGCAAAGTCGCAATGAAGTGCCAGCTCAAAGTGCCGCCGTATCTCGCCGACTGCCTTGAATTCTTACCCAGCTTTGGCTTTGTCCAAGCAGGGTGCCTCGTCTCGACGACAACCGACGACGACGAATCGACGGTCGCCGAGCCCGGGCGGTTTGAAATCCAAGTCAAGTTTCGCCCGCTCGAAAAAGTCTGGCGCAAGGTGCGCAAGCTTGGCTTTGGCTGGCGTGACATCATTGCAATTCCGCTCCAAGTGATCGTGCCCGACCAGATCCTCCCTGTCTACTTTGTCCTCCGCGCGCAACTCACGTCCGGCGACCTCGTCTTTTCATCGCCGACGCTCGCGTTTGGCTCGGCCTACGCGAGTCAGAGCGTGAGCCAGCGCCTCGTCTTGACCAACCCGTCGCGCCTTCCGCAAAAGTTTGGTTTTGTCCACGTCCCGCCCGAGCTCCGCGTCGAGCCCAACGACGGCTTTGGCACGCTTCTTCCGCTCGAAACGACAACCATGACCATCTTTTACAGCCCGCTCTCGGCCACCGAGTTTCGCAGCACCCTCACGTGCGCCACGTCCATGAACCGCACGTACCACATTCCGTGCACGGGCCACGGGGTCACCCCCGCCCTGCGATTCTCCGAGTCGGTCGTCACGATGGGCGCCGTCCCCGTCGGCCAGTCTGTCGTCCACAGCGTCGTCTGCGCCAACACGACCGCGTCACCGCAAAAGATGGAGATCGCCATCCCCGCCGACGCTGCCAAGGTAGTCGACCGACGACAGATTTAGAGACCGATGACATACATCGTAGGTGCTCCAAGTTCGCCCCGTCGTGGCCACGATCGAGCCGTACAGCTCGATTCTCGTCGAGTTTGAGTTTCGACCGACCGACATCCACGTCTTTGAAGCGGCCGCGACTACCACCGACGACGACGCATTGTCCAATGTGCGCTTCCAGGCGAGCCGCGAGACGGCGGTCCCAGGCCTCCACCACGCCGTCCTCCTCGAAGAAGACTCGAAAACGAGCGAGTATGGCTGGAGCTACGAGCTGCCACCCGAGCCCAAGAGCTTCCATGGCACGTTCAACCTCGTGTGCTTTGTCTCGGGCGACGAGAGCCATGCACTCCAAAGTTTTCGCGTCCATGTCTCGGTAATCGAGCCACCGCTGACGTCCAAGCCCGAGAAGATCAACTTTGGCCAAGTCGCCGTGGGCCAAACCGGCGTCATGAAGCTGCACGTGGTCAACAATTCCCCCGTCGACCTCGACCTCCAAGCGCCGCCGCTCCATTGCGCCGGGCCGTTTTCAGTCCTGAACGCGCTGCGCGTTGTCGCGGCCAACGGAGGGTTTCGGGTACGTCAAAGGGTCGCCGTCGCATCATTCGCTTCTAGACACTCATCGTCGAATTTGCCCCGTCGACGCCGCTCATCTTTCGCGAAGAGTTGCTCCTTCAAACGTCACGAGGCAATCTCTGCGTCACGTTGGCTGGCGAGGTACACACCCGCGTGCGCGCTCATGACGCCGTCGCGTAGGGCGTGAGTCCCGTCCTGAGCATCACCCCCGCAGACGGCAAGATTGACTTCAAGCCCGTTTTGGCACGCGAAAAAGGCACGACGGAATTTTCGCTCCTCAATTCGTCGCAGTTTCCGCTCAAATACATCATCAAGCCGCTCGACGTGGCGGACGCCCATCCTAATTTCAACCAGACGAACGTCTTTACGTGCATTCCAAACGAAGCGTCGATCCCGCCGGGCGAAACCCAAGTCGTCCGTGCGGTCTTCAAGTACATCCACTCTTGCATCGCCATGTCATGGCCTCTTGTAGCCCCGACCACGAACGCCCGATGGAATACGTGACCAAATTTCGCGTCGACGTGCCCAATCAAACCGAAGACCACGTAATTGTCTTGCGCGTGCGTCGTCTCACCGCTCGTGTTGTCGTCCTCACGTGTGTGTCTTAGGGCCGCTGCTGGGAATGCCAATCGTACATTCTCTTGCCCGAGGCAGCATCGTCGTCGCCGGCACCCCTTGCCGAAGACGTGTTTGATTTGCCGCTGCACATTCCGTCGCCGGCGCCGCTCGTCGAGTTTGTCAAGAAGGCCCCGCGCGTGCTCCAAGTCCAATTCGACACGGAGGCCGAAACCAAGCAAGTCGCGATTGGCTCGGTCGGACCTCAAGGCGACGACGGCCACCAAGCGACGGCGTTTTCAGACGGCAAGGCAAGCTCACCCGCGTCGTTCGAAGTCGCGTTTGACGCGGGCACGGGCATCAGCCTCGTGGACAAGTACCGCAAGTACTTTACGCTCGAGCCGATGAAGGGAAGTGTCAACCCCGGACAGCAAACCCACATTGCGATCCAATTCAACCCGAGCGGCGACGACCACGAGTCGACGGGTTCGAGCGAGCTTCGGATTCTCCATTGGATACGCGTGACTGCCAAAGTCACGATCAAAGGCGGGTACATTCCCCCCGTCCTCGGCCTCCCCGAACAGACGATTCACTTGGTCCTCAAAGCCAGGGTCTTGACGTAAATAGTAGTATGCTTACAACAACCAGGGAGTGGCCAATTCACGACTCACCACCGCGGCTGGGCTTTTCGGGTCGGTTCGACGTCCGTCGCGACGACGTACGTTATTTTCGGATGCTTGGCGAGGTCGTGGGATGATGGTTCGGGTCGGGCCTTCCGTTTGCCGCGTTGGCGCGGGGGCTGCGATGGCTCTGGCACCAGCGCTGGTGGTGCGACGGTGGTGGCCAAGTTGATGGAAGTGGCGGCCGGCAACGACTGCTCAAAGGCCACGAGGTTGAGAGTGAAGAGGCGGCACATGTGGGGGTCGTGGACCACATGGGCGAGGATCTTGTTGAATTGCTGATGCAATGCCACGTATCGCTGCTCTTCGTCGGCGCTGGGATTGAGCACGACAGGAGGGCCAGCAACTGTGGCTGCCTGACTGGCGGTCGGGGTTTGATGGGATCGTATGAGGCGGCGGATGAGCTCCATCGTGTACTCTCGCCCTGGGTGGTTGTCTTGCATGACCTGCCGCGCCTACAATACACCATTTCAGTAGGACACCTCATGGATCGACAGTCTACGTGATGAGGGGCGACGTGTTCCCGCGCGAGTTGTGCGATTTGATCAATCTCGGTTTGATACAATAGCTTTTCCCGATTGATGGGGGGCGCGGCGGCGCGGGGTGTCGCCGCCTCATCAACTGCCGAATGCCCCAGCGGATGGTTGTGGATGACTTCGTAGAGCTCCTCTTTGATATAAAAGAGCCTCTTCTCGCGGTCGAATGTAAACGGCACGCGCCACTTGCATGTCGTCTTGACGTTCTGGTTGTTCTTGTTCTTGTCGTTCTTGTGGGCGCAGTAGAAGAACCCGCGCTGGACGGCCTTCGCGGTGCCAAAGAGTTCCCGCGCCGACTGCGGGTGGAACGTCTTGGTATTGCGCGAGCACACGAAACCGTGCTTGACGCTGAGGTCCTTCATGTGCACATGCAGTTCTTGGAACGTCGCAAAGGTGTCGCCCGGCGCGGGGACGCGCGCGATGATCGTGGCCATGTTGTTTGTTCCGGTACCACGGAATTCCGGATGCATTATCCGGTATGCAGAGATATCTGGCGGCTTTTGGGGAGGTTTTGATCACAGGTTGAAGAAACAAGCGAGATATGGGGAACTCGGGCTCGAAGGGCGGCAGCAAGGATGAATTTACATACGAAGACTCGGACGAAGGGTTCACGGAAGCCCTCAAAGTGAACCTCCAGCGCCTCATTGCGTACGCCAAGAGCGCCGACTCGAGCTTGCAGCGCGAAGTCGCCGAGAAACTCGCAAACGAAGCCGTCAAGCGTACGCCGCCGCTGGAGTCGATCCTGGATGCTTGTGTTGACCGTATTTCCATGTAGCGGATCGCCAAGTCCAGATCGTTGAACTCGAAGGCCTTCAATTGCTCCTCCCCCTCACGCAGTCCAAGGACACGGAAGTTCAACGATTGGCGGCGCACGCCCTTGCGAACTTGTCCGTGAATTGTACGTTTTAGGGCTGAGGACCCCTTGTCATGTTTTGCGATGATGTAGCGGACAACCAAACCAAGATGGCCAACGAAGGCGGCATCGACATGCTCATCAATTTGTTGCAGTCCAACAACGAACATGTGCAGCGCCAAGCGGCAAAAGCCCTGGCGAACCTTGGTGTGAACGGTATCTATGAATGGGTCGCTTTTGTCCACTCTCACCCGCATCGTGTCCAGTCGACAACAAAGAAAAGATCGCCAAAGCCGGTGGCATCAAACCGTTGATCGAATTGGCGCGCTCCAAGCAGATCGGCGTCGCCGTCGAAGCGATTGCCGCCCTGGCGAATTTGGCAGTCAATGGTGTTCATCCTCCACGTTGCACCCCCTCACATTCTTGCCCGTTTGTAGATGCAAACGAAGTCGAAATCGCGCGAGAAGGCGGACTGAAGCCCATCATCCAAGGCGCCAAGTCTGATTCTATGGAGCTGCAGTCGCAAGTTGCCCGGGCACTGCGCAACCTTTCTGTCAACCGTATGTTCTGCCACATTCCGATTTGTGCCTAACGTGTGTCAACGCAGCCGACAACAAAGAGCTAATCGTGCAACTTGGCGGCGTCGACGCGTTGCAACATTTGGTCCGCTCGCCCAACGAGCGAATTTGCCAGCAAGCGACGCGCGCGCTCGTCAACCTTGGGGTGAATACGTCGGATTAATCGGTTGTCGTTGCTACGACTAAAGTTGCGCATCCAAATGATAATGCATGGAACATGGTGCTCGTATTCGCACTCAACGCTTGAAACTTCGATCCGACCGCTTGTTGGGCAGCCACGCGGCAAGGGGCGGGACAGCCGACGCGTTGGCAGACGACGTTTGCGGCATCATGGTCCTTCGCTGCATTTCGCCACCAATCTAAACGCATTGATAAGCCTTGTCGCATGGGGCATCACATGCATACCTCGTAGAACGAGGACATCAAGAGTGCTTGCTCGCGCTTCTGACTCGTCTTCAATTCTTTCAGCTTGGTCTCCAACATGTCGACCTTGGCTTGCTTTTCTGCCAACTGGTTTCGGTGGGTGCTTACGGCAACCATGTACTTGCTCTGGACCGCATGGAGCGTCTTCTTCGTGTACGTTTCGAGCTTCTCCTTGTCTTGGGACAAATTGTTGATGACCGATTCCTTCTCCTTGAGCCGGTTCGTCAATTCGGAAATGGTCGCCCGCTGCGAGTCGCTTTCTTCCACATTGCTGGCCTATTATCTCTCTAAGTAACGTGAAGGACATCATCTGCCGTACCATTTTTCGTGCTTGTTCTTCGTGGGCCTGCAATTGTGTCGCCAACCGCGTGTTGGTTGCTTCCAGCTGCGCGAGCTGCGCCGACGATACCGCGGGAGCAGACGTCGCGCCCTTGGTACTCTCAGCAAGCAAATCATACTGGCGTTTGATGTCAAGGGCCTTTTCTTGCCACACTTGCTTCATGCGGAGCGCGTCGTCCCGTTCGTTTTGAAGGGAGAGCATGTCGCCCGTGAGGCCCGAGGCAGGGATGGCCGACGACGAAGACGCTGATTCGGACGACACGGACACTTGCTCCTTGAGTTGTCGGTTTTCATGTTGCAATCGCGCGACCTGTTCCCGGAGGTTCATGCCCCCGCCCAATAAGTCGGCGGCACTCGTGTAATTGTCTTCGGCACTTTCTTGGGGCACATGCGCCCGCATCTCTTCCAATTGATGCTCCAAAAACTCCTTCCCGTGCATTGCGCTCTCGAGTTCGTCTTGCAATTGACGGCACTTTTGCTCCTTGATTTGAAGCGTCGACATCGCTTCGACGTTGGCCGTTTCCAATTCCACAACTTGATTCTTGTATTTTTCAATCGACGTCTTCAAGCTTGACATGGTCTTCACGGTCGATTCCAAATCGAGCATTTTTTCCAAATACGATGCGTTTTGGGCTTCCACTTCCTTCACGTGTTGCTTGACCGTGTTCATTTCGTCCAATTTTTGCTTGTATTTTGTTACAGTCGACTCCAATTTTGCTAACGCGACCAATTTCGAGCGAGAAATGTCCAATTCGTCCTACAGAAATGTAAGTCGAGGAAACAAAGATGCTGCAACCCACCGCTTGGCGGCGAACTTCGTGCTCGAGAAGCATGAGTCGCTCCGTGGAATCCTTTTTCACTTGGTTCAACTCCTCCGTCTTCGCTTGAACTTCCATCGTCAACGCGTGTTTCTCAGCGTTCACCAACTCCTCCAGCTTCTTGTTGTCACGTGCTACAGCTTGTTGGCGCTCCGAGTTCAAACGAGTGTTTTCTTCCTCCAAGACACTGATGCGTTTGCGCGCGTTGCGCACTTCGAGTGAGATTTTCTCGTACTCTTCCGTGATTTGTCGCTTGTCGTGCTCGGCATCTTGCCACTTCTTCTCCATGGCCATCGCACGATCCTTCAAATCCTTCACTTCGGCGCTCAGCTCACCGCTAAAGCCGCGCACGGGCGTCATGTCAGCATTCCCCAATGAAGGAGACGTCATGGACCCATGGCCGTGCATGGGAGACAGGGGTGGGAAAAATGATGTCAACTGCTCGATCATCGCCATGACACTCTGTTGCACCCGTTGATCCAAACCCAAAATGCGAGTGACAAACGTTTGTCGTTCCGCACAATTGACAGCGCAGTAGAGCACCATCGCAGAAAGCTTGCTCAATTCGATTTCGACTTCCGAGTCAACGACTTCCGCCCTCGCGATACGGTTCAAATCTACATGGGTCGCGACTTCGCATCGAACGGCAAGTTCTTCATGGTAGAAATTCTCGATGCTGCGAGAAATCGCATTGAAGTTCGCCAATTTCAAGATCCAATTCATCGACCCCCCCGCTTCTTCCTTGATTGCCGCCATGTTCAAGTACTCGGGATCACTACACAGACACGTGCATCATGAGAACGCCATTCAAAGTCCATATTGAGCACATCCGACGCGTGGCGGGTTGTTCTTCCATTTTCGAGAGAGAAACATATCTTACATTTGGTGAACGACGCGCGCGAGAAAGACGCCGTCGGCAACTGTCTGCCAAGAGATGACGGAAGGGAGACCGACAGCGACTGGTTCGTCGATGGTGAACGTCTGCAGCCACTCCAAGAGCGACAGTCGCTTCTCAACCTCCATATGGAAGGCGCCTCCGTCCATTCTGCTCTTTCTTGCTTTCTTGCTGACTAAGACAAAGCCAGGATTTTGACTCAATGGACCAATCACATGCCGATTATAAATTCAAATATTAGCCAATCATATGCATGTCGGTCAAAATAGCGCACAATTTTTAAGGTATAAATTGCCACGTAAAAATCGCAGCGTTGCCGCACATCTGACGCACCGCTACTTGAGTGCCCTATTGAGTGTCTTGTATGCGTCTAACTATTATGTGTTCAGGCCTGTGCCATGACATTCCGCCCCGTTGTGCCTCTTTTGTATACTGAAAGAACAGCTCGAACTGATTATTATGGACTAAGTTGAGCGAATTCAAAACGTCGACGAAAGGCGCGAAGGTGAGAGGGTTCGCTGGGTCGTATTTTGGGATCCACAGAGGCCGCGAAGCAAGAGTACAGGGATGGTAGGTACGAGTAAACCAGCCTAACCCACGATCTGGAACTCTTGAAAGGAGATCAATGTCGCTGTGCTGTCCGGCGTCGAATCGTCGAACATCACGCAGCGCATGAGATTTTGAGTGAAAATCACAGACCCGCTTTGAAACACACAACCTCTCTTCAACAGGTTATTGAAGGTGTCTATGCCAGCACCATTTTCGCCATCACCCGATCCCCCTCCCAATTCGTGGCGTATCATTTCGGGGGACATCTGTGTGCAGTGCCAAGTCCGCCCACGCGTTTCGACGCATGCATTCAGATCTTGTTGAGTCATGGAGGGGTGGCGGACGCAAGTAGTCGACTTCTCCAAATGTCGCACCGTGGAGCGCTCAGTCGTACGTTTCCTATCGTCTCAACATGGCTGGCAGCAGAGACAGACCTGCCATCATGCAGTTTCTCCATCGACCACGGAACGAGAAATCTATGATTGCACTCTCGCTTGTCAACCCACGTCGTTACTTCCACTGACTGGGCCACTGCGTGCAGTTGTCGGCAATCGATCTCGTTGACGTTTCGTTGCCCCTCTCTTCTCACCTGTGGAGCTGCCATGATGGGTGTGCTCGGTCGACGATACCACATCCTGGGGACACACACATGTGATCCACGTATTGGCGTTGCTTTCCTCCATGGGAGCGCCACCAACGCCGTCCCGCGCGCCCATCCTTGGAGCAGAGACCTTGGAGCACGCGCTTGCTGTGATCTTTTTACGCATACGCACACAACACGTTTTTGGCCCACTCTGTTGAAGCCAGTACCGTACGTACACCGTACTGAATCGCCCAATCACACAATTTCACCTAAATTGGTCATTTTTCGAATTTGCCGGCGAGACGGCACGGACGCAGGCGCTTCGATGACTCACCAGATTGAGCGCATGCGCGCCTACCGCAAGCTCAAGAAGCATGAGATGGCCACGCTCAAGGACCTCCAAGCAGAGCTCCGGACCCATGTCCAGTTCCTCCAAGATGCCCGCGCGACCCGAGCGGCGACGTTGCCGCTCGCGTGGAAAGACATTGCCAAGGAACTCGTGCACGAAGCCGAGGCCGCCCGCACGCACGGCCGTGCGCTCCGCAGGAAAATCTACGAACAATTGGCGCTTCTCCGTGAGATGGTCCACTTTGTCGCGGCCGCTACGTCGCCGACGACCGTTTCGGTACTACACCTTCTCCGTCTTCCATGCGTCTGATCATGTTCTCAAGACACGCTTCGACCCCCTCTCGTCTGCGTGGCGCGACTTTTCTCTCCCATCAAACCCGTCATCGAGGACCCTCGCGAAGGATTGGATCTCCAAGCAACTCTACCACAACATGGACAAAATGTTTGAGCATTACGCGTTCCCGCGCATTACATCGGACGAGCGCGTGTGGTTTGACATGCAGATTACTTTTCCCGAGACGGGGGCCGTCAACGTCGTTCGGCGCCAATTCGATTCAAACGAGTCGCTCGACGACATTCGTGGCAAGATGCGAGAAAACTGCTTCCACATTCTCCACAGCATCATGGCCATGCGCGTGTCGACGGGGGAGGTCGTCCGCCGCGGGATGACGATGCATGACGCTCACTTTCATGTAGACTCTCCGGGAACAAGACGGCCGCACGCGGCTCCACTCGGTCATCACCGCCAACCGCGAACATATCAACGTCTTGTGCGGCGAATTCAACCGCGTCGGTCGGGTCTCTTTTGTCCTGCGGCAAATTCTGCAGGACGATGCTGCTGTCCACGGCGAGGATGTCCCAACAACTCCATTCCGAAAGCGACATCGACTGGTCTGGTACGGCTAGCTACGCTTGCTTTGTCGCGGGCTCATGCATGCTGGTAGGTACGACGCATGCGAACTGCCAAATGGGTGCACACGGAAACGCATCCTCATCCTCCAGTCGCATTCGTTCGTGGACGGCGAAACATTTTGCATCGACCGAGAGGCACAGGGCCTCGGGGTCTCGCTCGCAGACTGCCCCGAGCATCTCAAGGAAGCGAGGCTGCGAAACATTAGCCAACAGTGGGTCGCGCGCATGCTGCAGTCAGTCTATTTCAAAGGAGAAGAATGAAAGCGAGGATTTGTGCCGTCGTTGCCGCCTTGTGGCGACGCGCGCACCGGCGGAAGGGAGGCACAACGTCGCTATCGAATACGATTGCCAACGATGTCACAAGGATAGATGATGCCACGTAGGTTGATGGGATAGACAGCATTGCTAATGTTGTCAGTGAGATGTGGAGATGCAATGGACATTTCAACGTTGTGATGTATCCATCGAAAGACCGCAATGTGATGGGCAACCATCTCGCCAGGAGCGACATCCATGCGATGACATGTATGACCAGAATGCTCTCTTGGATGTCGTTTCCGCATTGCACAATCTAGACCATGATGGTCTCCACAACGCAATCAGGTCACACGCGGGTCTTTATTTGTGTTTTAATTCGAAGTTGATGGTGGGGTCCCGTGCATTTAGTTGTCGGCGACAATCCAATCATCGATGCTGCGGTGGTAGTCGTTGATTTCCGCTTGGGTGAACCACATGCCAATTTCGTGCTTGGCAGAGTCGGGGCCATCCGAGCCATGGACCAAGTTGCGGCCCGTGGAGATGCAGTTGTCACCGCGCAACGTGCCAGGGGGGGCTTGGTTGGGGTTGGTGGCGCCCAAAATCTTGCGGCCAGTCAAGATGACATCCGTGCCTTCCCAGACCATGGCGACGATGGGGCCGGACGAGAAGTACTTGACGAGACCGTTGAAGAAAGGGCGGCCAGACAAATCGGCGTAGTGTTCGCGGGCGCGAGCTTCGGTCGGGGTCAACAACTTCAACGCGACCAACTTGTAGCCCTTCTTTTCGAAGCGGGCAATGACTTCCGAGATCAAGCCACGTTCAACACCATCAGGCTTGATGGCGATGAAGGTGCGTTCGTTCTTCGTGCCGGGAATGCCAGTGTAAGGCGAGACCTTGGCGATCGCCTTGTTTTCCGCAGGGGACGAGAAGGCGAGGCCAGCGGCGACACCAGACACGCCGGCGACGACCATCAAAGGCGAGAAGGCCTTTTGCGCCACAGGGCGGGCCTGGGTGGCCATGGTGCGGGCAGCAGTTTGGGCAACGTTGCGGATGACACGGCGAGCGAACATGGTAGCAGATCCGAAAATGAATCCTCCAGCCATCGGGAGCCCCACGTTGAGGCCGTTGGCGAACGGTGGCAATCGCCACTGACTGGATCGTTCGAATCTCACGAAGGCCAATCAAATTGCAGGAATTTACAGAATATTGGTAACGGCAGTTGAAACGAATTGCAACGTGTACGTTATACCGGATAAAAGGTGTTTAAACTGGATTCTCCGGATGTCAAACGGATTAGACGATGGTAGATCCGGATAACCGTGTCATTTGGCCACCAGCTCGTATCGCAACAGCAGCCATCGGAGTCGGATTTCACCGAGTCGGCGGTGAGAGCAAACAGCCCCAAGGACGCGCCATGTTAATCCTCGTCGCACTGATCATGCTGATGCGATTCATTCTGTGACGGCTGACCTGGTCGAGGTGGACATGTTAAGCAACGATAGAATCCTTTGCCAACCACGCTTCAGCGAAATGATGGATCCTCACGTCAGTTTGAAATTGAAAAAAATTCTGTGTTGATCGTCCTCATGAAGTCCAACACGCTGACACGTCGAATGCGAGCGCGGACTACATCGAGGACACAATAGACGAGAAAGACAATGATGGAATTGCTTTTGAAACTCAGTATTCCGAGTCGAATCATGTATACCTAAAGAGGTATGATTTCATACGAACGAGACCATAAAGGTGCATCATTGTTTCAAAGCGTTTCTGTTGCAACTACTTGTCGAATGTGAAAATGAGACCACTGAGCCGTGGGTTTGCAGCACCTCAAATTGAGTGGCTCTGAGTAAAACCTGTACGAATGGAATCATATATGTAATATCAAAGGTAATCAATTTCATTGGTCATCGCAAAATACGTTACAGGCTTGAAAGTACGAATGATTCAAGTACGTTAATCGAGAATAGCCTTCACATCGCACTTAATAGAGCATGTCGAGCCCGCGATTCCAGCGCTGGGCCTTCGCCGCCGCCGCGGCGCCGCAGCGACAGCTCCGATCGCACACGAGACGTCATGTTCACACCGATTCCCCGGAGTTGTCATACCCTGCAAAGAAGCCGCGAGTTCGGACCGAGTCAGCTTCCACAGCATCGCCCATCGCGGATGAGTCCGCCACATGCACAGCTCCTCCAAGCATCGACAGCGACGGCAATCGCATCCTGCATACGTTTTCAAAGCTCGTGGGTGGGCAATTAATCAAGCGCTACAAGCGATTCCTGGCCGACATTCAGCTGGACGACGGAGAAGTCGTGACGGTGCACTGCCCCAATACGGGTCCCATGGTCGGTCTCCTCGACATTCCAAACGCACCTGTCCAGCTCTCCGTGAGTGACAACCCCAAGCGCAAGTACGCGCACACGCTGGAAATGATCCAAGTGCATGTACGACGATGCACCCTCGTCCATACGTGACTCTTGGTAGAACGGCGACAAGCATGTCTGGGTCGGCGTCCACTCGGCATCAGCGAATCGCATGGTCAAGACGGCGCTGCAAAATGGATGGCTGCCAGAAGTTGTGGCCCACCGCTGCATCTCGCGCATCCAGACCGAAGTCAAGCACACCAAGGACAGCCGCATTGACTTTGTCATTGACACCGCGGACGGGAGCGACCAAGGCAGCGCCAATAATGCGACAGACAGCGACGACATCTCAGCCAAGACAGCGACTCCCACGGCTAAATCCACAGTCTACGCCGAAGTGAAGAGCGTGACGCTGGCCGTCGAGTCCATGGAGCATATTGGCGACGGACGGCGGCGACACTTGCGTGCGGTCTTCCCCGACACCGTCTCGGCCCGGGCGTCCAAACATGTCGAAGAACTCATCCATCTGCACGAAACCAAACCGCATGTTCACGGTGCGATCGTCTTCTTGGTCCAGCGCGGCGACTGCGCGTCCTTTGCGCCGGCCGCGCAGCACGACCCGACCTTTGCGGCGCTCTGCGCCAGAGCCAAGGCGGCGGGCCTCGGCCTCCATGCGTACGCGTGTGACCTCGTGCCCGAATCCCGCCAGATCCGACTGCTCGATCGGGTCCCACTCGTCTTCGAATAAGTCGTTTGGCGAACATACGAGTTGAACTTGATGAACTTGTTCTGGCGTCTCGTGCTTTTGCTTGGTCTTGAGCCAAGCAAGACAGTCAGAGCCATCATTGACAGGTGTGGTTGGAAAACACTGCCAGGTTCATATTGTATCATTGGACGTCGATGTGGAAATTTCGCCGCCTTTATCGCGCTCGTTGACCACCTCTGTTCAGCATATAGTGTTGAATTATATTTTATCCTTCGTCCTCCTACGAGGCAGTCGCGCGCTGTCGTCGCGCGACGGCGGCGGCCGCGTCGAGTGCCTTCAAGTACGTAAAGTAGGCTTGCAGCTTTTGTCGCAACGCAGCTTGGCGGCGCTCAAGCTCGGCCACGTCTTGGCGCTTCCCGCGCGCCGTGTGGTCAGCCACGACTTGATCGCATGCCGCGAGCAGCGTGTCTAAGAGCGTGTGCGGCAGCCACGTGGGGGTGCCGTCGGCGGCTTGTTGGCGAAAAGCCGCCTGCGACAGCGTGTCCGTCGCGGGCACGAGATCGTCAGCCAAAGCGACGGCTTCTTCCAGCACGCCATGCTTGAGGTAGAGCGTCAAGAGCGCTTGGCCGGCGAGGGGGGCGCTGGCGACGGCGCCGGTGCGCAGCCAGTCCGGCACCGCCGCATGCAGATCTAACAACGTGTCGATCGCGGCAAGGTACAACGCCGTCGTGGGATTGCGACGGAGCAGCTGTTGCAACGGGAGGTCGCTGCCGCGGGCGAGTGCTACGTGGCGCGCCAGCGCACGCGCGACGACGGCCATGTCGAGGTCGTGCGTGTGGGAAATGGCCACGGCCACATCGGTCGCGCGTTGTGTGTTCCCGTCGTCGCGGGTCGTCAATTCGGATGCCGCCGACGTCGCGTGTTTGAGCAGGAGCGAGACGACTTCGGCCGCGCTCGAGTCGCTCAGCACGGGGTTGTTCCCGATGGGGAGAAGGAGCTTCCCGCGCACGACCAAGAGCGCCCGCTCGACGTCGTCGATCGTCACGACTTCTAGCGGCGCGCCACCATTCATCTCCATGTCCTCGTCCGACGCGGCGACTTGGGGCTGGCACACAAACCACCGATGGGCGACCGGGAGTAGCTGGAGCACGTTGAACGCGGCGAGCAGCGCATCGCGTTGGATGTGGAGGATCTCGGTCGTGAATGCATCGAGCTCGAGGCGGAGAAAGAGTGTGTAGAGGGCGCGGGCGGCGTGGGCGTACCGCGACCGCTTGACGTAAAAGCTGTAGAGAAGACGGAGGAGCGCGACGGCGTTTTGCGACAGCCGCTTGATGTGGACGTTGGCGTGGGTGTTGGCCGATTGCCACACGAGCAATTGCTCGACCTTGTCTTCAAGCACGCCCCACGAAAAGCCTACGACAATATCGAGGCGGCCACTGTCGCACAGTTGGAGCACAAAATGCCGCACGCATTCGTCCACGTTGGTCGTGGTCGACGACGCCGCGACATGATTGAGGGCCAAATGGGCGTCGTGGTACTGCTTCTCGGCGAGCGAGAGCTTGAAGAGGTTGTACCAGATGAATTCTTGCATGGCCGACGACGACGACGCGTACGGCAGCGTCGCGTGGAGGAATTGCAGCACAAAACGACCAAATGGACGCGGCACGTGTTCCTTCAAGTGCGCCGTGAGGTCGTACAGCGCCGACGGGTCCGTGTCGACAGTCGTTTGCACGACCACAATGTAGCACCGCACGGCGCGTTCGAGGCAGTATGCCACGTGCGCATCGTCGTCGTTGACTTCCTTGGCCAGTGCGGCTTCGGCCAGAAGCGCGTCGCCCAAGAGACGGAGGTACGCTGCCTTTTCGGCATCCTTGTCCGTGGCTGTGCCGAGGAGATGGAGGTAGAAGCGGACAACGATGCGGAGCGCGCCGACATTTTGAGATGTCTTGAGGTGCTCGAGAAGCGCGGGGTCGAGGTATGCCGCGCGAAGGAGCGCGACGACGGCGTCGCCTAGGGCCAACGACCCGGCAGCCGGTGCCACGTCGGCGGCGCTGTCCAAAGCGAAATCTTGCATGATCATGCGGGCGGGGGCGGTGCCGGCCGTGGCCGACGACGACGTTTGTGCAAAGAGCCACTTGTAAAAGGTCCACGTGCGCAGGATCGAGAGTGCGCGCGGGAGGAGCGTCGACGCAATGTGTTGGAGTGTTTTGGTCGTGCAAAAGGTCGGCTGCGCGTCCTCCAAGTACGCGAGAAAGAAGACGGCGCTGATAGTCGAGGCAAACAATTCGTGGACGAGCAGCGCGCTCATGCGGTGCAGCGCCATGCTCATGTCGACGCTGGTAAAGGTCGAGAGCTGGGTCGCGGGGGTTGCCGCCCCGCTGCTGCCACCAAGGAGCTCGAGGTGGTCGACGAGCGCGTCGAGGACGGCGATTTGCGTCGTCGCGTCGCCGGTAAAGATGGACGAGACGCGGACCAGTAGCTGCGGCAGCGCGCGCCCGTGGTCCGCCGGGCCGTGGTGGCGCTTCAATAAGCCTTGCTCGAGCGCAAGACGCACCGTGTCCATGAGCGACGGTGCCGCAAAGTCGACGTGGACGTCGACGTTCCATTCGCGGTGAAAGGCCGCTTGGAGGTCCACGTGTGGATACGCGCCAAAGAAGGGCATGAGGAGCGTGTGCAGTTCATGCGCCAGGGTCGAGACCGGTTGTGTCGATGTGACGATGGCGCGCGTGGACGGAAAGAAAATCGACATGTGGTTGCGGCGGAAGAGCACGGGCGAGCCTGCAATCGAGCACGCCGAGAGACCAAGTGGGATGTTTTCCGACGCCCAGTGCTATCCATCGGATGAGAGAGCATACAAGGTAGCCAATCTACCGTCGCGCATTGGCGCAAAAAGTGCTTCCACACGTCCATGCGCACAAGGTGCGATTCCTTCTGATGGCTGCGCTTGTCTTCGACGAGCCATTGGCGGTGGACAGCATCGGTGACTTGCCGACGGAGCGCCGCGCCATCGGCGGTCGTGTTGGTTCCGAGCGCTTGGCGGATACATTCGTCGTTGAATTGATCGGCGGCAAAGACGCGACCGAGGTAAAACGCCTACAACCATGACATATATCCAAACCGTGGACCATGACACGTACATCAATCGTATGGAGGTCGGTTGTGGCTTCGCATTGGTTGTCTTCGTCGCGCTGGCGGATCGAAAACGAGTGCATGCCGCCCACGACGTGGCCGGGAACGAGCTTCGGGCCGGTCAACGTGAGCGGGTAAACGTAGACAAAGTCGTCGGTGGAGCTGCGCCAGACTGCGTACACGTGGCCATTGTCGACGGTGAAATCCACGAGTCGCACGGCGGGTTGGACATCGACGACAAAGCGGCGCACGACTTCGAGCTCGAGCGTGCGGGACGTGAGTTCGCCGCGGAAGAGGACGATTTCTTTCGTTTTCGACGGCTGGTGGGACGTGACGTGCACGAGGAGGCGCGGTGCGCGGCCGGGTGCGTCACGGACGAACCGTAGTGCCGCTTGCTGCGCGACAAACGCCGGCGCTTCAAACTCCGAGGTGAGGAGCGGTCGGAGGTCCTGGTTGCAGAGACAGCTCTGTTGTTCGTAGGACCAGACACGGAGCACCAAGTCGGATGAGAGCGTGACGATGAGCGTGTCGATGGCCGAGGTCGCCGCGTCGTCGCCGTCCGTGGGCGGCGAGTCGGGCACAGCCGCGATGGCGACGATCGGCTGTGCCTTGTTTCCGTGGAAGCCTAGGCCTTCGAGCATCCACTTAAGCACCGAGTGATCTGTGAGAGGCACTTCGTGGAACGAGGAGGCAGAGTGCCCAAAGATGGACAGCCCGACGTTGATTGCGACGACCGCGCCATTGTCGGCACCGACGACGACGTTGCATTCGTCCAGCCAGCACACAGACGTAATGGAGGTTTGGATCGGCAACGATGTCATCGCGTACGCAACCTCTTCGCGCCCGCCAGCGTCCGTCGAGAAATTCAATTGCGGGTCCAACTTGTAGCAAAAGCGGTGGACCGTCTTCGCGTACGTGACGACGCATACCGAGAGGAACTGCTTGTCGGCAGACTCAAAGATGCTCACGCCGTTACGGGCAACGCTTTCTGTGGAGGGGGTGGTAATGAGAGGCCGACAGGATGGATGAAAAAAGTTGACACAATGCATGTACCTGGAAGTTGGATGGCCAAGGATGCGGTCTCCGTCTTCGACGGCGCCGCTGACTGCTTGCCATCGTGCACGGCGTTTTCCCACAAGAAGATCTGCTTTCCGATCGCACGGAAGCTTACGAAGCTAGTTTTGTGCACCACGTGTCCTCCCGCGATGCTCTCCACACCTGCACAAAGATTGAGCAATGGTCGGAGTTCTTCACAGGGACAAAATGCTAGGACGTACGCTGGGGAGGGTTGTATGGAGGGGTTTGTTGGAGTTTGGATCGCACGCGAACCATTGTCTCGTCGTCCTTAGCGACGTAGGCAAGAGGAACTTCCTGGAGGGAGAGGCCCGAGGTCGTGGGCGCCATGCTTCCGTCCATCTTGCGCCGCAATTCGATTCAAATTGTGCGCAATTCTTGGCTTTTGATTGGATAAAAAGAAAGCATCCACCAATCGGTCGTGGTTTGGGCAATCCGGTTATTTCAAACTTTCCTCCGGAAAGCTGTCGAGTGGTGGCGCGAACAGTCGCGATGCTGATGTCGGCGCATCGTGTTGACTTCAACGAGCAACAGCGTCGCCTCTCGTGTTTGCTTCGCATTGCTACCAGAGACTCTGTCTCAGATTTGAACCAAGACTCCACATGCATCGTTCGAGACTACCTACCCTACAAACCCATCAATTCAATTCCAAGATGACCTGGATCAATCAATACAAGTGACAAGTTGTTGAATTGTTCAATCAGCCTGGGGGGCAAGTCACGATCGTCCGAACTCAAACCGACACTTGGAGACCATTGTTTCGCCAGCTTTGTGGTAATTGATGGCCAAAACACCTTTTTGCTGGTTGGATGCAAAGGACGATAATTCGTTCCGCTTGATCGGGTTGGATTGCGACCGAATGCAACTTGTTTCAAACCTTGGGATGCTTGAACACATCAAAACAAACCAAGCGGTAGTCATTGTATGCAGTATACTGCGTGCTGTCCGATCTACCACGACAGACCAAGCAACGACATGGAGGAGGGGTTGAAAAGGAGAAGACGCGTGGGATGAAAAGCCACTTGGCGACCACCACTCGAACACTGCTCTCTCGTAGCCTTGTCGAATACGCTTTGGTGGCGCCGTCAAGCGAGGATGAACGACATTACCATCTTGAACAGCTTGAGCGGAACTTGACCTATGAGTTTATTGCCCGAGAACGTCTATTGCTTGACACATGGACGTATTTGAGATGCACATAAGGATACAACAAGGTAGCGTGTGTATGGACGTGTCGGTGTCCCCAAGAGATGGAGTCGTGGACCAATAGTTCCTCTACATGGACGATGTTGAAGTCAAGAAAAGGCAACAATGGTATATTTTTCATGGAAGTGCTCGCCAATGAGCTTCAAGCCCATTTTGGAGTTGACACGCTTGTTTGCTTGAAATCGTACAAACGAAACAAATCACCACGAAAGTGCAAATCTTACATTCACTGGTCGTAAGTGAGACGAACTACCATGCGTTCACGCATCTTCAGTTGCTTCTTCGCCAGGCCCATCGTCAATATCGTTGTCGTCGTCGTCCTGAAAGCGACTTATTCACACTAAAACGCACGCCAACGCAGTTCGTCGTTATCTAGGTAGTGTCGTTAGTTGACTAACTAAAACGCCTTTTGTCGACCTGAGTGAGACACACTAACTATTGGTCCCTGCTCGTGACTCAAGCTGGCATTTATGCACAACCACAAGATGTGAAAAATGCGCGTCCAGAGTAAGCGGATCAAAAAATCACACATGGAACACCACCCTTTGTCCTCCGCCCGCACAAAGAATCGTGTGGGCAATACCTGCATGAGATGGTATGTTTATGAATACACCAGTTGTTGCATCCATAAAAGAGTCCATGATTCTGGTAGACAAGAAGTACATCCATTGTTGATCGAGTGCACAAACAACCACAATTCTTGGACGACTAAAATCATTTTGCCACCTACTGTCCTTTGGGGATGACTTCATCATCGTCCTCTTCGTCCACGTCGTCAAATTCAGTCCAGAGTCTCACTCGATGTTCTTGCGCCGCCTGAATCAAGGCATCTTCGGCATCCTTGCTCAAGTCGTTGCGTTCCACCAGGAGTTGGACCAGGCGAGACGACTTTGACAAACAATCCGGCAACACCAAGGCCGCAGCGTCAGTGAGTGGGTTGTCGTACAAATCCACTTTGCGCACAAGTAGCTTGGGAAGGGCCAACGCTAGGCACTTGTACACATCGTCATCTACGTCGTTGTTGCTCGCATCCAACTCGCGAATCCTCGCGTCGAAGAGCGCCGCGGTGCCTCGAGCGCCAAAGCTGTTGGCGCGCAAATTCAAAGAGCGAATGTTTGTACGAGGCAAGACCCTCAAGACAGCTGCCATCGAGGTCCTGCTGAGTTCGGCGTGACTCAAATCAAGCACTTCGACATTCGAGTGAACCAACCCTTGGCAGAGCGCTGCGACGGACTGTTTGTTGAGAAAGCTGCCTGACATCGACAACATTGTCATTTGGATTGTACGTCGCGAGATGTGGCAATAGGATCCAATATTGCCGATAGGATTGAAGCGTTGGGCAGCAAAACAAGGCGTCCAGGTACTCTGACATGCTTGTGCTGGTTGCTCTCAAAGGACGTCACGGGTACGTGGGTCAACAAATGGGCGAGGCATTCGACGTGATCGGACTGTAGCCCCGGACGTGGATAGTAGGCTGTGTCATCGTCCACGGGTTGGACGAGATAGAAGTGTTGAAGAGAGAGGGCTGTGAGCTTGGACTGTCGAATGTATTGCATCAACGGGTTCAGCGAGCGTGCGGTGCATCCTACTAGCTTGAGGGACCGAAGGTGGATCAACGTGGACAAGGTTTCCACGACCGCATCAAAGCGATTGGCATAGCAATGATCTCGAGTGATCGATCAAGTTCAGTGTCGCCAAACGGTTAAAGTAGGGGCTTGGAGTCAGGGCCATCTCACGAAAATGGTTCACAATGGCCACGGGTATCGTCGAGAGAGACGCAACGTGCCGCATAAAGTCTACGTCTTTGCAGTTGCAAAAGTAGAGGCGCAACCAGTTGGACATCTTGGGCGAGGGCGCGTAGTGTGTCGTCCCCGTGCACTGTCAACGTTGGCCAGAGGTTCGATCGAGACATCGACTTTGACAAGTCCCAAACACGCTGCAGTGTGGCTGTGTGGAGCAGAGCAAAAAAACGTCCGCTTGTCTGGAATGAAGCCCGCCGTCCGCTGCATAAGATCCGAGGGGAGACGACACTCGTTGATGTGATGCTCGGTTCTTTCGGAGTGGACTCGCATACCCTTGGGCCTCGTCAAAGCGCTATGTCGGTCCCATCAAATTGTGAAATGGAATTCATCGGCGCGCGGGAATTAGTCTGCACTTCGAAACTTCGATTTCCCTCCTCGTTCTGGAGGGGTGGGGGATATGCACCAGGGACGTCACAATTACCACACCTCTCAAAGCCCTTGGTGTCACAACACGTTGTTGCCCATCCCATCGAACGCCACGGCTCAGAGGGCAACCCCGTGGAATCGAGCAAAACATCGGAATTTGCAAATCAATTTGATTGGCTGAAAAATGGCCAATCATGCGTAGGCATTACCAATGCTGCTGGAGGTCGACCCTGAGCTCAAGTAGACAATTGCTTGGACTTTTGTGCAATTTCTAATTGAACTTTACGGTTTAATTCCTCCGCGCCAGTTCATTACGAGGACAAGTTTACTCGACTGCCACAAGCTTTCACCAACGCATCGAGGCCCTTTTTCAAGATGCGGTTCTCCTTCAAGTTCAGTTCAATCAGCCTTGGCGATTTGGGAATGGCTTTTGCGAGCGCTAGCGCGCCCTTGTTGGAGATTCGATTGTGACTTAGATCGAGACGACGGATGCACGTAGTAGGCAACAACTCGGCCAGCACGGTACAGGCGTCGTCGTCGATCTCGTTGCTCGCCACCTCCAAGGTTCGGATGTTTAAGTTTGGAAGTCTTTCAAAGACATTCAAAATACCACCGTCGTCAATGTCGAGGTGACTCAAGTCGAGCTCCGTGAGGCGTGGTGCCTTGTCCAGACCTCGACAGAGTGCGCCGAAGCGATCGCGGCTCAGATCACACCATCGGATGGACATTTTGGACAAGAGGTTGGGGTGTCGAAATTCGTACGACGCCAAATTCGGGATATCAAGGCTTTCTTGACCAAACGTTGTCAGTGTGTCGCAGCCAAAGAGGGCATCCAAAAATTGGCTCACGCAGGGCTGTGTCACAGGGAGACGGAAGGCGGCCCACTCGAAGAGAACGACGGGGTTGTGGGTGAGCCAATGGGTCAGACAATCCACGTCGGCTTCGGTGATGCGAGACCGCTCCCGGTCGTCGTTGATGACCCAGGTGTCATCGTCGCTCTCGTCGTCGCTCTCTTCGTCCTCGATGGGCATGCCCTCAAATGTGAGGCGCGTGAGCTTCGAGTCGCGGATGTAGCGCGTAAACGGCGAAATTGCATGCACGCTGCAAAAGATCAGCGAGAGTGTTCGGAGATGCGGCAACCTGGGCAAGACGTCCAGAACAAGGTCCATGCGGCCCGCGTCGCACATCTCCTCCGAGAGGTGGGTGATATGAAGCGTTGAGAGTCGGTCGCAGAAGGAAGTCCACGGTCGAGGGATGGCCATGCTTTGTATAGCGTTGAACCAGACGACGGACGTGGTGAGGGGAATGGCGTTGACAATCGCGTCCACGTCGCTCAAGTGCTCGAAATGCACCTCGTCGTAGTATCGCGCCGCGATCGGAATGCCGCGTATGATGGCAGGCGGCAACATTTTCGGCATCATCAAATTTGGCCACAGTTCGTCGCGCTCCATCGTCTTCTTGGAGAGGGTCCAAATCGCTTGCAGCGCGTCGCTGAGGATGCCGGTGCGGTTGAACGCTTCGAGGAGACGGAAGAACGTCTCGTCGTCGGGAACGAAGCGGGCCACCCGCTCCATGAGATCCGGGGGAAGCCAATAGTCTTCGAGGCGCACGGCTCCGCCTCGGAGAGTTGTCTTGCGTCGAGATGACTCTGGCGCGACCTCCGTCAATTGGCCGGCGGCGGAACCAACTCGCTTTCGCGGACCCATGAAAATTGATTTGTGTCGTTTCATTGGCGATTCACGGACCAATCAAAAACGGGTTTGTTGGCCCCAACTTTTCGCGGCAAAATCTGAATCGACCAAAGTGTCTGTGCACAATTTACTTGAAGGACGTGCTTCCAACATGCGTATTCTGTCGTTATTTACCATCGTCCGGGCCCTGGTTGTCTTGAGGCTCGACAGCGACTCTAGCTGCCGCTTTCTCTGCAACGCCAAAGGCATGGAGGATCTCGTAGTACGACTTTTGGTTGGTTTCAGGCACACAAAAGTAGACAAATATGATCGCGAGGACGGTGATGCCTGTGAAGACGAGGAAAGCGTAGTTGCCGAGGTTGGCTGGATCGGCCATCTGCTGAAAGTAGACGCCGACAAAGAAATTGCAAAACCAGGTCGAAAGTGTCGAGAAGGCGCCGGCGCGGGCTTTGAGAAAGTCGGGAAAAAGTTCGTTTGGGATGATCCACGAGAGCGGGCCGATGGAGAAGCAATAGGCGGCCACGAACATGACCATGCACGCGACGGACGTATACGGCGTGGCGGCATTGGAGCTGTTGGCGAGCGAGACCACGAGGCCGATGCCGGCAAACACCATGAGACTCATGCCGCCGAGGAGGAGCGTTCGACGGTTGTAGCGGTCGAGGCGACGCGCGCCCTGGACGAAATCCTGCAACCGGGCGGCGTTGATGATCGAGTTGGCGTAGCGGGGGTCGTTGATCCCGACGCTCGTGAAGATTGTGACCGAGTAGTACATGAAGGCATTGATGCCACAGAGTTGCTGCATGGCCGCAAGGATGACCGAAACGAGGAGCTGCTTGCGGTACTTGGCCGTGAAGAGGATCGTCCACCGCATGTGGTGGTGCGCAGCCGCCTCGGCGTCTTCTTCGGCTCGCGCCGCCTCCATGGCCGCAACGACGGCGTCCGTTGCACCGGGCGATGTCGGGAGATAGAGCCGCGCAATGGCGCGCCGCGCAAGATCCGACCGTCCCTTGGCGACAAACCATACGGGGCTCTCGACCATGAAAGGCAGGAGCGCGAGCTGGAGGACGCCAATGAGGACTGGCGCGGCCACGAGCAGTCGCCATGTGTACTCGTCTGTTGTCATGCCATAATGCGCCGACGTGACAACCAGCGCGCCAAGCGAGATGGCAATCTGGATGCTGGTGAGGTAGAACGACCGGGCGGCGCGCGGCGCGATGCCGCTGATGAGGACGTTGGCGACGTTGATGGCCGCGCCAGATGCAACACCCGAGACGAAGCGACCACCGGCCATGTCGTAGATGGACGTGGACGTGACTTGAACGACGGCGCCCGCGATCATGATGAACGCGTTGAGACCGATCGTGGCCTTGCGACCAAAGCGGTCGGCGGGGTAACCACTGAAAAGCGCGCCGACGCCGCCGCCGACGATCCAGGCCGTGGTCACCATGGTCCATTCGGCTTGCGTGTGCCCGCGAAACATGATGCAGTAGTCAGGGAACTTGTACGCGATGATCTTGACGGGCAGCTGACAGATCTGCTTGACGTGGAACTGCTTGTAGCTGAGCTGGCAGAGAAGCCAGCCAAACTGGAATGCACCGAGGAGCGAGAGGACGACCGTGACGTAGAAGGCACGGGCGGGCTTGAGCGCATGAGCGAGCTCGTTGTGGAGGACGAGGTCTAGTTTGGACGAGGCATGGGGCTTGGCTGAAAGACCCTCTTGGCGGGACGAGAGTGTGCCTGCCTTGGCCTCGGCGATGACTGTGCATGGAGTAGGTTCATTCGTTGGGTGGATCATCGAACGTTGGTGCTTGGAGATGTGAACTGGTTTCTCGCATGAAATTAATCTATATTTAGTCAAGATTGTGTATTCACCCGTTCCTCGACGAGAAAGTTTGTAACTTATTGAATACACCTGATGATGATACTAAGCAACACAGCTCCGCCTAAGTGAATATGTACCCTGGCTCTGCTCGACTCCAACGACCCCCTTGTGATGTTCTTGCTCCTCCACTCCGAGTTGAATTTTTGGGTTGGACTCGAATGCGCCGGTGCAACGTTAACAGTACTTTCGTGGGACGAGCTAAATTTGACACATGCAAATCACTTGAAACAAAACAAAAATCTAATGCACAAAAATACTTACTGTTAAATTCTCATTGGCATAAACATTTGCCAGTGGCGACAGAGCATCAGGTGACAAAATTTCACCCACCGAAAGAAAGCAGTGGTCGAACATATACTTTTGTGCTGGCGGCGCCTTGGCGAGGGATGGGCCAGTTCGAGTCAAATGCCTCGTGCGGGATCTTAACAACTCCGCATCCAGGCGGTCTTGACAACACATTGAATGAGGACGAGAGTTGTCTTTGGGGGGTGCGTTAGAGTCTTACAGCACTGTCAGAATGGACCGAAACGAGTTCTACAAGTGCTCCACATGCGCGAGGCGTGGTTTGCTGTTAATATACAGCTGACGAGGGGGAGCACAGGGACTCCAGCGAAGTAGGAATCGCAACGTTAACTCAGTAAGGCCCCCATAGTTGTTCGCGTGAAACAAGAGTTGTGTAGGGCTCTGACGTCGTCAATCTTACAAGCGTTCCATCTCAGATGGGCTTGGTTGGTGGCAACTTGGACTACCACTCGAGTCAACTTGGGCGTGCGAAGCAACTGCATGAAAGATGTCGTTGGCTGGGCCGCATTTGCATCGACTCATTTGATGGAGCCGTGACCTTGCCTTTCAAAAACTCGAGATTACATCTCCAATGCCAAGCAAGTGACACAACCGCCGCAAGGTGTGCCCCGAACACCTGCGAACTCGAGCGCGGCCTGGTACAACCTTGTTTCTGCGACCACTGGTTCAATCGGAAGCTCAGATCTCAGGGACTCGATTGCAGGGACGCCCCTAGACGCGTGGGTTGCTTGAAATGCCACTGGCAACGATGACGGGGCGGACGTGGTCGCGTGCCTCGTTTACGTTGTGGGGTTGACGAGACAAACGACGCTTGCAGTCCCTCCCAACTTTGACTTGGGACGGAGTACATAGTATACACAAACCAAGTGCATCGTTCGGAGGGTGTCTATTATCCCAACGTCGTGATGGCAGGTTTGTATATAAAATCCCTCCCCAGTCGTCGTCCCATTCCTCCCTCCTCCTCGGAAAAAGTGTCGAGTAACGGTATCCGGATGCGGTACTTCAATTTTGTGCCTAAAAACCACGCGTCACTTGGATTTGATTGGCTCGTGCGCTGTTGATGCAGCGCGACAGTCGTGCTTGGCTTTGTCGCCTTCAAGATTGTTTGCGTCTGCGCCCAAGAGTGCATCCACGGAGAAAACACTGGAGGGTGGATATCACATAACTAAATTTGCCATCTTCACACCATGGACTCCTCCTCCCCAAAGACACACCCGAGTCAGGACTCACCTACGGTCAACAACGCCTACGTCGCCCTCAAGGACCAACCCAAGTCCAACTCGCAATCGTTCCGAAAGCTCCGCACGGCGACCTCTTCCCATGGTCTGAGCCGCCTCGACTCGATGCTGCATGAAACCCAATCGAACGCGCTCCATCCTTCGCGTGTCCTCTACGTCACGTGCGCAATTGCGCTCATCGGCGCGATCCAGTTTGGTTGGATGATGTCGGAACTCAACTACAAGCAGTATCACATCAAGCAGATCTGCGCGTTGCCGATCAAAGTCATCGAAAAGAAGTTTCCTGAATACTGCATCCTCTTCCGCGGCCACACGCACCATGAATGGGTCATGACGACCACGGCGTGGGTTGTCGGCGGTGGCCTTGGCGCGCTCTTTAGCGGCATACCCGCCGACATCGTCGGTCGCAAGAACGGCCTCGCGCTCAACGCGCTCATCATGATCGCCGGCGCCATCGTCCAGGCCGCCTCTGGCTCGATCTACACAATGGCCGCCGGTCGCTTCGTCTCGGGCATTGCCTCGGGCGGCTCGGTCAACATTTGTAATGTCCTCATCAGTGAAATCTCGCCTGCGAGCATGCGCGGCTTCTTCCTCACGGGGCTCCAAGTTGGCATCTCGTTTGGCGTGCTCCTCGTCACGACTGCCCACTACGGCATGAATTCGGACGAGTACACGTGGCGCCTCCTCGTGGCATCTCCCATCCTCATGGGGCTGCTCCAGCTCGGCTTGCTCCCGTTCATGGTTGAGTCCCCCGTCTGGCTCGTGGCCAAAGGCAAGCTTGACCACGCGCGCGACGCGCTCACCAAGTTGTACAAGCCCCACGACACGGACGTGATCCTGAATGCAATCGTCACGTCGTACGAAGACCAAAAGGACGAATACGAACACTCGCCTCGGTGGACGATCCTCTTCTCTGCCAAGTACCGCAAGCAGCTCGGCGTCGCCGCCGTCCTCTGTGGCATGCAGCAGCTCTGCGGGATCAACGCCATCATGTATTACTCAGCATCGATCTTCAATTCAATCGGGATCCACGACCCGCGATATGCCAACACGATCATCGCGCTTGCGCGCATGCACGACATTCTCTTTGCCGCCAAGTTCCTCGACCGCTTCAACCGCCGCACGTTGCTCCTTGGCGGCATGTCGGTCATGGCGCTCGCCGGCGGTGGCCTCGTCGCGTGCTTGTGCTACGGCGCGTATGAGTCGGCGCACTACCTCGCCGTCGCGTCGCTCGTTGTGTTTGTCACGTGCTACTGTCTCTCCATCGGGCCCATGTCGTGGATGATTGCCAACGAAATCTTTCCCGACTTTCTCAACGCCCGCGCCGGCGCCTTTGGCACGTTTTGCACGTGGTTTTGCAACTTTTTTGTCAGCGTCTACTTCCAGCAGATGGCCGACCCGGCCAACATGGGCAACTACGCGTTCCTGACCTTTTCGGGCTTTTTGGTGCTTGCTGTCGTCTTTTCGTACTTTTGCGTCCCTGAAACCAATCACAAGACGTACGCCGAGATTGAAAAGGCATTTGGCGTGTCCGACACCGACGCGGCACTGCCGGCGCCAGTCACGGACGGCGATGTCTGGGACAAGGATGCCTCTGCCGCCAAGCCTTAGACCCACAATGAGGAAAACCCCGTCGAGGTAGATAGATTAGTTTATAATTAACCAGTGTACTTTTGGTATACACGCATTGAAGTTGTGGGAACTTCGTCTAACTGCGACGACGTTTGCTCCGACTTGAGTCATTCCATTTCAGTTCGTCCATCATCGCAGCATTGCGATCAGCAGCCAAAGAAAACTCTGTCCGGACACCGTGCTCAATCGCAGGCTCGATGTTTGAGAGATCGAACCTTTTGAGAGGTCGCGTGACTTGGATTGTCGGTGGGTTGTGTGTTGGCCTTCCGATTGGTTGGAATGTCGTGTCACTGAATTGCCGGGTGACTTGATTTGGATCTCACAATCCAACACGACGCATCTTCAACTTTAATTTGTCTCCTGCGGTTCACACAGCCACCTCTTGGCCATCCCATGCCTTGCGTCCTCAGCAGCACAATACCTCAACCGAGACTTGCCACCTTGGCGACCAGTCGGGGAATCATGAGGCGCGTTCTGACATTTGGCCATGGCTCATCTCTACTTTGTTCTCCTCGGGTGTCTACATTGTGTCAGATTGTAAAAGTTGAACGCGCGTCACACTCGTACAAACCAACACAGCCACAACACCTGTGAAGTCCCACGTCAAGCAGGGCTCCGATTGTCGCGACCCGCTGTCGCTCGTTGACTGTGCTTGAACTCGAGAGTCCATCGCGCGCCGTGGCTTGAATTTCACTCCCCACCTACGTCGTTGCTGATTGTCGTACCACAATCGCAGGACTCAGCGATTGCACCTCCTGATTTTGACGCTTATCTACTCATTCGAGCATCGACCATGTCCGAGACACCCGCCACGCCGTCCCGAGAAGACATTTACATTCCCATCCAAGATGGAGACTCGACGATCCAGCGCATCGGGTCGGCTGCCGGCGGTCGCTCCTTCCGCAAAGCGCGGCAACAGTCGTCGCGCCGCCGCCTCAGCCGCCTCGAGTCACTCATCCACGAAGAACACGCCGACGCACTCCTGCCGACCAAAGTGCTTTACGTCTCGGTCCTGATTGCGCTCATGGGTGCGTTTCAGTTTGGTTGGCTCCTCTCGCAACTCAACTACCTCCCGTTCAACACAAAGAAGACATGCGCAGCGCACCCAATCCAAGAAGGCACGTGCATCATGTTTCCCGGCCACTCCAAGCACGAGTGGACCATGAATGTCACGGCGTGGATCGTCGGCGGCGCCCTCGGCGCGGTCCTCAGTGGCATCCCCGCCGACAAGTTTGGTCGCAAGCGCACAACGTTCCTCAACGCGTTTGTCATGATCACGGGCGCGCTCGTCGAAGTGGTCGCCAAGGACATCTATGTCTTTTCGCTCGGTCGGCTCCTCTCGGGCATTGCCACGGGCACGGCCATCAACGTGAGCAACGTCCTCATCAGCGAGATCTCGCCCAGCCAAATGCGCGGCCTCTTCTCCACGGGCCTCCAAGTCGGCGTCGCCCTTGGCTCGCTTGCCGTCACGACCGCCCATTACGTCATTGGCAGCCACCACGAATATGCGTGGCGCCTCCTCGTTGGGTTTCCCATCGTGTTGGGGGGCGTCCAGATCCTCCTCATGCCGCTCATGACTCAGAGCCCCGTGTGGCTCGTCGCACATGGCAAAGTCGACGCCGCCGCCGCGGAAATGCGCCGCCTATACCAACCCACCAACTACGACGCGATCCTCAAGACCCTTGTGGCTGCCCATGATGAAGAGCAGCGCGAAATCGCGGGCATCAACCCGTGGTCGGCGCTCTTCTCGCGCAAGTACATGCGCCAGCTGCTCATTGCCATCACACTCTGCTCGGCCCAACAACTCTGCGGCATCAACGCCATCATGTACTATTCGGCCGCGATCTTCAACAGCGCCGGCATCACGGACCCCCGTGTCGCCAATACGATTGTCAACCTTATCCGCACGGCCTCGATCCTCGTCGCAGCCAAAGTTATGGACAAATTCAAGCGCAAGACTCTCCTCTGCGGTGGCATGACCATCATGGCCATCGCTGGCACTGGACTCGTCTACGCGCTCTGCAACGCCAACTCGGCTGTCGCCGTCGCGTCCGTCGGCATCTATGTTGCTGCCTTCTGCCTCTCCATCGGCCCCATGGCGTGGATGGTTTCCTCGGAGCTCTTTCCCGATTTCCTCCACGCGAACGCGGGCTCCGTTGGCACGATGTTTACATGGGTGTGCAATTTCCTCATTGGCGTCTACTACCCCATCTTGTCCAGTGACGACAAGATGGGCAATTACGCGTTCTGCATTTTCATCGGCCTCCTCGTCGCCTTTGTCCTTTTTGTCTTTTTTGTCGTGCCGGAGACAGGCCACAAGACGTACGTGGAGATCCAACAATGCTTTGGCATCGACGACAACACCTCGGCCCACCACGACGACGGCGCGCCCGCTGACCCGTGGGCCACTGACAAATAGGGTGGCACGTTTTGCATAATACAACTTCGTGTGTGCGTTGAGAACCATCCGTATATTATCCGGACATGTCCTTTGAAGAAAAAAACGAGTTGCATTCTCCCCAAACGGGGTTCGGCTTGCACAGAGGCATCATGGGCCAAGCAATCTCAACGTGGTGTTTGTCAATTCGTTTTGCTCACGCTTGTGGCAACATTTATGTCCCAAACATAACAATTTGACGACTTACACAACGGATTTGTGTTCTGCGCAAGCGCGCATCTACTACACATTGGGGGTGAACAAATTATGGGGTGTGCTGTGAAGATTCACATGGAAGTGTGAGCACTCAACAACGAACAACTGACCGCGGAATCTGTGGGGGTAATTGTTCTTGTCAAACGCATCTTCACATGTCCATCCCTGGCTTCTGCTCGGGGTGATGGCCTCGCACGAGCTCAACCCAAGGGACAAAAGAGGCCACTGAAAGTTTATAGTGTGTATGAATGCTTCGTCCGCATCCTACAAGGTGTACCCAACAACGGCGCCGCGAACTCGTCGCCACATCCTTGGCGGAAATATTTACTACTTGATCCAAGCCTTACAGTCGCTGGCATTTGTCGCTGGCCAGGATGAAAAGGTAGAGTTTCCGTATAAGGGACTTCCCAATCATGACGGGGGTGGAGAGTACATGAGGTACCTCGTCGAGAAACGCGGTCCAATGCGTTAATGTGGCTATCCCATTCGAAGGACATGAGCCTCACTTCATGTTTATGTGCAACCATGCCAAGACAGTCGGCAAGCATATCTGTGGCCCAATGTCGTCAGCTGCGAGGCTCGTGGCAACGCAGCAGTCAGTCTGGTGCGAATATTCTTGTGGTCGCACTTTCTACCCCCGACAGACGTTGGTTAATCTAACAGTGGTGGGGCATTTCGTTGACAATGTCGGTGCAAGAATGTGTCGATTCGACACATTCTTGCAAGAGGACGCTTCGTCAATCGCACGGACGTCATTGAGGGGCGTCCATAAGACGCGAGCTTTCATCAACTCTGTCTTCACTCGAATCCCCTTGCACCGATTTTATGCAACATCACCATCTGGTGGCACATCGCATGACTGTTCGAGCCTTTGATCTTTCCCGCCTCCTGCCAGCCTAGTTCGTCTCATGCCCATGAAGGAGTGTCATGCTCCAAAGCTGCACTTGGTGCATCATGCACCTCTCGCCCCGATTGCGATCTCTCTCTTTGTCCACAAGCCCTCCCCAAGATCTGCTGGTCACATAAATCCGCACAGACCAAGCTGCGGGTGGCGCGTGTCTTGCCGCACGCGACCCCACGCGTCCCACTGTGATCTTCGGTTTTCGATTGACAGTTTTGTGAAACCAACATCACAAGGGTGCATACACGTCCACTCCCACAGTTTTCATTCTGAACTCGCTTCGTCCGCCACAAATCTTTCATGGAATCCGCCAACACACTCACAACGGACGCGGCGCTGCAAGATGCCTTGCATGCCCCCACAGTCGGCGCCCCCTCCACACCCAAGCAAATCGACAAACACGATGTCTACCTTGACATCAACGACGCCACGCCAAGGGCCGCCATCGCCGGTGGTCGCACTCCGTCCAACCGCACCCTCCACCGCACCAACTCGCGCCAGCTTCTCTCGCGCCTCGATGGCTCCATCCACTCGGAGCACTCCAAAGCCCTCTTGCCCACGACCGTCCTATACCTCTCGGTCCTCGGCGCACTCATCGGATCCTTTCAAACGGGGTGGCAGATCTCCGAGCTCAACTACCTTCCATTCAACAGCGCCTGCACGATGGCCGTCGTGCCTGCGCACGAGTGCATCATGTTTCCCGGTCACTCCAAGCACGAATGGACCATGGCCGTGACCGCGTGGATCGTCGGCGCGGCCATCGGCGCGCTCTCGAGTGGCTTCCCCGCCGACACGTTTGGCCGCAAGCGCACGCTCTTCCTCAACGCGTTCATCATGATGGCCGGTGGCGCCGTCGAAGCCATCGCCCAAGACATCTACGTCTTTGCACTCGGCCGCTTGATCAGTGGCATCGCGACCGGTACAGCCATCAACGTCAGCAATGCCTTCATCAGCGAGATATCACCCCTCCACATGCGCGGTCTGTTTTGCTCAGGCATTCAAATCGGCGTCGCTCTCGGCTCGCTCTGCGTCACCACGTCGCATTACGCGCTCGGGACGGGCAACGTCGCGTGGCGTTTCATGGTTGGGTTCCCAGTCGTCCTCGGCGCGCTCCAAGTCTTCCTCATGCCGTGCATGACGCAAAGCCCCGTGTGGCTCGTGGCCAAGGGCCAGGTCGACGAGGCCCGCGCAACCATGCGTCAGCTGTATCAACCCACCAACTACGACGCCATTCTCAATGCGATGGTCGAGTCGCACGACGAAGAGCAGCGTGAACTGGCTCAAGTGAACCTATGGGCGTCGTTTTTCTCGCGCAAGTACGCCGTCCAACTCGCGATCGCCGTCGTCATCTGTTCGGCCCAACAACTCGCGGGGATCAATTCGATCATGTACTACTCGGCCTCGATCTTCAGCAGCACGGGGCTCACGGACCCGCGCGTCGCCAACACGATCATCAACATCGTCCGCACGGCCACGCTGTTCGTCGCTGCCCGCTACATGGACAAGTTCAAGCGCAAGACGCTCCTCGTCACAGGCATGCTCGTCATGGCGGTCTCGTCCGGCGCGCTCGTCGTTGCGCTCGTGCACACAATCTCTGGCTTGGCGGTCGCGTCCATCAGTCTCTTCATTGCCGCGTGGGCGTTCTCCATTGGCCCCATGTGTTGGATGGTCGCACTGGAGATCTATCCCGATTTTTTGCATGCGAACGCCGGCGCGGTCGGGACCATGTGCACGTGGATCTGGGACTTCCTAGTCGCTGTCTTTTACCCTGTCCTTTCGTCCTCGGACAACCTTGGCAACTATGCGTTCTGCATCTTTGTGGGTCTGAACGTCGTCATCGCGGCCTTTGTCGTCGTTGTAGTCCCCGAAACGAGCCACAAGACGTACGTCGAGATCGCGCGTTCGTTTGGCATTGTTGAAGTTGAACATGCGATGCCCGCGGACCACGATCCATGGGCGAGCTCACGTGCGAGCGAAAAGGTAGACAAGAGCCCAACGACGACGACGACAACGACGGCAGCCCCCGCACCTGCCCAGTAGATGTAGCTCGTCGGAGTAGTATTTTATTGGCATCGATATATTTGGTGGCACAGCCCGTTGCAAGACTTTTCTCAGACTTCCCCATCACACAACCAACACTGTTGTTGCGGAGTTTATGCACCCCCTGCGGTTTCTTCTCTGGTTCATACAACAGACGTTTCTTGAGCCACAGCGAAATGCCCCAGCCAACGAAAAGAGCACCCAACGCCATTCCCAACGCCACACCCGACCGTCGCTCGTGGGAAGGCACGCACGCGCGACCGAGTCAGAGGAACTGCATTTGCCAGAGACGCGCAAGTCCGTCCTTGCCTGCCTTTGCAGAGAGCACACCACCACACGTATCTACACCCTTTC